>CM050168.1:41031055-41248555 GCA_027410445.1 Discoglossus pictus
CTCTCTGTGTCTCTCTCTCTCTCTCTCTCTCTGGCACCCCTTACACTCTGACCTTCACCTCTCTCTCTCTCTCTGGTTCCCCTTACACTCTGACCTGCATCTCCCTCTCTCTCTCTCTCTCTCTCTCTCTCTCTCTCTGGCACCCCTTACACTCTGACCTGCATCTCTCTCTCTCTCTCTGGCACCCCTTACACTCTGACCTGCATCTCTCTCTCTCTCTCTCTCTCTCTCTCTCTCTCTCTCTGGTACCCCTTACACTCTTTGTTGCACTTATTACCTGCTCACATCAATTTTGTGAACTGGGCAGGTATTTTTAGATATTGCACCCCATATAAGTACAAGAAAATGGCAATTGCTTGGAAGAATTTCTGTATAGATAGTCAAAGTCATGTTTTATTTGTGCAAGTCATGATACAGATATACTATAATCATAAGTACTATTCTACTATATATACTTCATATATCAGCAACACAAGTGAAGTTAAGCTGTAAAGTGTTTTCAAAGTCACAAATAAGTTTATAGAACAAATAATTAACTAAAAACCACAAACAAAAGGACAAAATATATATATATATATATATATATATATATATATATATATATAACCTATTCCAAGGCATGCATGGTTGCAACAGGAGAGGGTGCACACTTTTAATTTGATGTGCATGTTCTGTGCGCAGTTTTATGCCCTTGATTATGCCCTTTATAACTTTATAACCGTGCCATGTACTTCACACATAGGGTATAGTTACTTTCATGCACCTCTCGTTTTCTCTCACTCTTTATGATCTATCCTGCTCATTTCTCTCTCTCAGATTGTACACCTTCAACTTTGACCTAAACCTTTATCATTCCACATTTATAATGTTCGTCTTATATAAATTAAATTCAAGTTGATTAAGTTGAGTTAGTCTATGTATTCCCTGCCCAATGATATCGCCATGTCTATAGATACTTAATTCAGTTTCTCTGATATATAAACCTTATTCGGTTACAACTCCATAAGACAAGCAGGCTGTAACTATTGTGATGGAATGTGCATCTGGACTGACATGCAGGCAATGTGCTTGATCACATTAGCTGGTAAAATATAGATGTTGTTGTTTAGTCATTCAGTAGTGTCCAACTCTATGTGACCCGATGGACCGTCAGCCAACTCCCCTCTGAGCGCCTTCAAGCTGGAAGTAAAATACTAGAAACCAAAATTGTAGGTTGCAATCTATATATACTATGTCTGAAAGTCATTTACTCTTTGTGGCTCATACAATTTTCTGGTATCTCCTCAATGGTGAGATACATGATCGATAGTTCTCAACATATAAGCGCATGTCTTGTTGTTGTTCAGTCGTTTAGTTGTGTCTGACTCTCCGTTACCCTATGGACACAGCATACCAGGCACAATTATGCCTCTGGTTGTTCTGATCCATAAAGTTATCTTGGCAAAGATACTAGAATGGGTTGCCAGTTCCTATTCCATTGGACCGCTTTTTGTTTGACCTCTCTGCTATGACCTACCCATCTTGGGTGATCCTACATGGTATAGCTGTCCGCTTCATTAAGGCACACAATATATTCTCACTCTCTATTTGCATTTATTCTTTTTCTCTGCTATTTCTCTTGCATTCCCCTTCTCAACACTATAGTTTCACCTATGTCTTCTTGTGTACTTTTCTCTCTCTTAAACCTTAAACTTTTCTCTCCATCGCTCCCGGAAATCATTCCTTCCTACACTTTATAGAAAGTCACAAAAATAAAATCCCTTGTGTGTTCCAATTGCGAAACGCGTTGGTGATTTGCCATTTAATGTTCTCCTTTTAGGAATGTGTGCGCTTTCTATATTAAGCAAATAAATGGTGTTAAGCCAGGCTCGAAGAAAACTTCTCTATTTTTTTGATGTATTATCGAGAGTTCCTTCTTGCTTTTTCTCCTTCTGTGGGCTGTGATTTGCAGCTACAGGAACAGCTGAGTCAGAACACTGCACTATACGTGATTATGTTCATGTCAGTGATTATGGAGAAGTAAAAGTCTGGTGATACTCAGGTGGTAAGCCTGCCATATGCTGCATTCTTTATTATCCGAAAAAACTGAGCATTTCAGTTTTAATAACAAGATGGCTGGGCTGGGACACAACAGAAATAGTAAACCTGGGTATAGCCTCTTGCAAAAGTGTGATTTTACATTGTTTTATTTTTAAATTTAGTGCCTGTATTGCTGTTTCTCTCTTTGCGACATCGCCTTTTAAAAA
Organism: Discoglossus pictus; assembly: GCA_027410445.1. Classification (NCBI taxonomy): domain Eukaryota; kingdom Metazoa; phylum Chordata; class Amphibia; order Anura; family Alytidae; genus Discoglossus; species Discoglossus pictus. The sequence goes on from CM050168.1 coordinate 41,033,302, forward strand.
AAACTTCAGGGATATAAATACGTCAAATTAAAAGGAAATATTATGGAGACATTGAAACCAATTTTAATAATAATAAAATATTACAAAATGATGAACATACCTGCCTCCCTGTTTTGTGTTATTTTATCTTTATGTTGTCACAGTTGGTGGGTGCGAGGGTGATTGCTCACTGTAGGGTGGAGCCCTTTTGGTGATCGTTCGAGATCATGGTTGGTCCTGAGGTCTCCTGGGCACTGGGTTCCTGGAGACCTCTTAGGTGTGTGGGTCCGTTTGAGGTGATGAACAATGCACCATAAAAGCTGTGGCCTTTTTTTAAACCCATATTGTCTGTCGTATTATTGTTATAGTTGGGGTTTGAAGTGTTTATGCGTACGTAGTCAATTATGCTTAGGTCAAGCTACATTACAATAATGCAGAAAAAAAGTTGCAGTGGAAATGTATGCTCTACCACTCGCATGTTAAATGACACCATAGGAAACCTTTGGAAGGGACAACACATTCAAACTGCTTTGAATCAATCCCATTGGTCCTGTAGAATCATATAATAAAAGGTGCTGTTTTTTAGATCAGTTTTGAAGAAGACCTCCATTGGGTGAAACGCATAGAGACATTATCACAATCTACCACCATGTCTCCTTGGTCACTCCAACGTTAATGTTGTCATGTTGCAATGCCACCTAACCTGAAAGCACAGCAGAAACTGAGAGCTGCAGCTACCAAGTGGACAAGTGGGTGGAATAAAGGATCACCTAAGGACTGCAATAACATTGCTTTGACATCATCTTAGAAGCTTGAAGACAATCCAGACAACAGTGCCCTTCAATGTATTATTCTACATGGGACTGAAATGGCTGCAATTAACTTCTATTTAGTCCAGTGTTAATTATATTACCATTGTTCTGAATGCAAAGCTGGTTATGCAAATATGATGATTTAACAATTACTCAAAATACGTAATTTCTACTTATTTAATATAACAGGTTGTTCTTCTCTATATAATATTGTCTATGTAATGTAAGTTGTGTTAGATCATTCATTTTCTTGGAAAATGGCAACCTGTGTAGCTTTTAAAACTTGGTATTCTATATCCATCCTTAATTCTCTTTTTTACCTGCGCATTTCTTTTCCTTTTTTCCTTTCTCACTTGAACCCTTCTCTGCCATCTCTATTTTATAACACTCCATCTCCATACTCACTGCCATATATCTCCCTTAGTTGTCACTTGTGGCACCTTTTTAACCTACATTAATGGGAGATTGTACTATGAAAAAATATGCATGTTTGAAAAATAAGAATCTAAGAACATAATTGAGCAAGGAGAAGGTCATAAAGCAAGTTACTAAGTAGGAAAAAAAAATGTTGATAAATCTGCTGGACCCTGCATCCATAATATTTTAGTAGAAGGTCTTTGTGAGCGGAGTATTTACATTTATGAATAGCACTGCATGTTTTTATATTGGGCCTCTCGTTAGCCTGTAGTATGAGGGGGTGGGTATCCTACTAGCAATTGCTCTGCTATTTAGTTCTGTTGAAGCATGGCAATTCAAAGTGATAGACATTCAACTAAATTCCAGGGTGGCACAATGACCCTGAAGAGATGAAGGTTACATTGATTGAGTGCTCTGTCAGTTTAAGGTGTGAGGCTTCCAAAGGATGTTCTTACAGATAAAGGGCCACAGATCATACAGATGTGAGAGGGGCATTGAAGTCCCAGTAGATAAAGCCGTGTTTCATGGTGAGATAGTGAGGATTATCTCCAGATATGAAATGCTTCCAGCTGAGACCCTGCCAGGTTTGTGTAGGATATAAAACTCTCAGCAGGTATTAACTCATACTGGGGAGACAATGCTGTACGTGTGATATGTGGGATCTGTGATCTCTATAAATGGAACTTTCAGCTTGCATGTTCTACATCAGTGGGGTGTAAATTGTTGCCGTGTGCACACCTGGGAACTCATATCTATGTATATCACATATTATAATTGTCTAACTACGATTCGTCGTCACGCTGCGTTGCGTAGTGCGTACGACTTAGCGATGAGCGACGCATGCGCTCATCGCCCGGCGAGCCTCGCATAGCGAGGTGAGTCATTAAATCGTAGCACTTTGGCAATGAGCGCCGCAGGCGCTCATTGCAGGCGAGCCTTGCGTAGCGAGGCGAGCCGTTAAACCGTAGCACTTAGAAAAAAAATACGAGGTGAAAAAAATTACGAGATAAGCGGCGGAACAAAAACAGTAAAAAAAACACTAAATACACACTAAAAAATAAAACAAAGGTCACTTACAGCATGGGGAACCAGGCAGGACGTCTGGAAGTGAGTTGGAACTGCAATTTAGATCGATTTAGCCGAGTTACAAAGATCGAAAATCGGCTAAGCGAGAAAAAAATGGCCGCTGAAAATGGCCGCTCGGTTTTAGCCCTGCAGAGAGGGTTCCCGGAGCAATTGAATAGCAACCAGGATTTTCTTACGGCCGAAACTCTTGCGGCCGTTTAAGATCAAAGGCTTTCCTCCGGCGCGAGCAGCCGCAAGAGATAGCAAGGCGCCGGCCGCAAGCCTGCCGGAGTCCCCGGCCGGAGGGGAATAGAATAGCCGAATAGCTTGCGGCCGGTCCTTGCGGCCCGCATCTCCTACGGCCGATAATAGAATGAGGCCCTGTGTGTGGTTGTGATTTTTATTCCTTCTAGAACCTGCCATGTGTAGAAAGCTCTAAACAGCCGTTAGCTAGAAATGTTTCAGGATTAACTAGGTTATATATAAAACTTTATAAAACAGTAAAATATGCATCCATTTTTTAAAGTAAGCAAATTGTTGTCAGAATTAAATCCATGCCACCTAATGCCCCCGTGCCCGATATCCTTACCTAATGGCAGTATCTGATAACAGTGGGATGGCATGTACACAAAGACTTGACAGTATAATTGTAAATGAAACTGTCATATTATCTATTTATTTCTTGCTGGCGCATACAATGGATCCGAGGTATGTAAATCACTCCGTTCAGGTTTTACGCTACCTATTGTCTGTACATTACTTCTAATAAGTGCCTGCGATTTTTTTTTTCTCATGCTATATCAAACTAATGAATTATTCACTAGCGACCTGCATCTGCTCTCACTTTAAGGCATGCAGGTATGCAAATAAGCATTTTATTACAAATATTGTTAACCTGAAGATTTATGTTCTGAAATAATCAGACAAATGCAAATATTAATGTGCATGATATATACATAAATTACATGGGAGTTCTGTACTTGAGGTGCATGTTAAGCAGAAGAGTAAGAAAAAAATGGAGGTTTTCTAAGCTATGATTCTAGAAACAGTACTGATCTTGTTTTCATCTAAACTGCTAGTAGTTGCAAAATAATGAATAAAAATGTAATAGGTTATTACAATGGCACGGCCTCCTGAGAGGGTTGCAGACAGAATCAGTTTAGAAAAGCATAATTGCACATAAAGATTAAAAATAAAAAGATTGTGCTTTTTTGCTTTCTAAAACATTTAGCCCATTATCAAGCTAGTAGAGAGATGACCACAAGAGCATAATTGAACGGGGAAATAGTCATTAAACTAGTTTTTCATTAGGAAAAATTATGTTGATGTATCTGCTATAGACATCCAGGATATTTTGGTAAAATATATACTTTGGTGGAAACAGTTTGCTTCTGGGCCTCTGAGGGGGAAGGGGTATGGTATCAAATTCAGTCATATTCAATTATCTCACATAATGCTCCTGGCCTCCCCAACCCCTCCACTCATCAATGAAAAAACATGTCTAAATATGTCTTAAAGGCAAAACTAAGTGTGCTGGATTAATCAATTTGGTTTACACAGCACCTGGTCCCCCCCAATCAGCATGGGGCATTTGAGGACCAATTTTAAGCCATTATTCATCTGCTGTGTCTTCCTCATCCAACTGGAGATCACTGGTGTTATCCCAATGTCACTGCTGGGATGTGACCCGTCCGGCTGCTTCCTGTGTCTGCTGTGCTGCAGGGCCCCGCCCTGACCAGAGATCAGCACAGACAGAAATCCTTTTTGTGTTTGAGACCTGCAGCTCTCACCAAAGAGAGTGAGAGATAGAGTGCGTCAGTGAGCATCAGGGGTGGTAATTACACAAGTAGGCACAGCTGCTGCTTAGCTCTGCCAAACAGAGAGGAAGGAAAAAACATCAGCAGCAGTAGTTGATGCAGGGAATGGATAACCCGCAGGGGTGGTAATCAAGTGTGAATGTGCTGCACAGAGATACTTTTATATGAAAATACATAGAGACATCTAACATGGTGCCACATTATATATCCCAGGCTGCTTTGCAGCACAAACAGGGGTGTTTATTCTAATTTTCAACGATCAGAAATTGCAAGACATTTTGCTAACTTCAAGGTAAGTTTTTAAATGTTTATTTTGGTATTTTTTCATGCAAAAAATGTTTTTTGTACACTACTGATTCTGCCCTATCAGATGCATTCACAATCCAGGAAACTTAGATATGTCTTTAAACTTTTTAATGGAAAATTACACTTTACAAACTTGCTTGAAATAGAAAATGAAAAGACAATTTACCTCACTATAAGTGTTTTTCATAATAGAAGGGTGTAGGAATCAAAAAAGCTCAGAAAGATCCTGATAGTGCAGCTCAATAAATGTTTATTAAATGTGACATAAAACATACAGAAAAATAAAATAGTAATTTATTGCACTCACATGTTAAACTCTCAAACAAAATGAGGTATGAAAACAGCATGTGGGTAATGGTCTTTAAACACATAGCAAGATTTGTCCTAATCTCAGCCCTCCAATACGATATTTCATGGCAATGGAGCAAATCGGGGGGCTTGGAGTGATATAAGGTAGTATATTCCAAATACCTCAAGGACTCAGGTCAAAGAATGGGTTCTGGTAGGTACTCATCTCCTTATTTATGTCTACACTGTAAGGCCCTAATAGTGTGGCAGTTTGGAGAGGAACAGGCCACTGAGTCTTTTAGTATTTAGAGTATAGGTCAAATACCACATGCAACTCTTACCAACTAAATTAGATATGGATCTCAGAGTGCAATAAATATTGACACTATAATCACTGTATAAGTGATGGTACTATAGAAAGATAAAATATAATAAGATCAAACGCGTTTTGACCAATGTCTGGTCTTGGTTAATGATAAATATAAACAAACAGTATATTTCAGCCAATAGCACTGTGTAATAATAGTATTTAAAACAGTGGCTCAGCACTATAAGTGGTATTTAAGGCTGAAATAGCACGTAATAGCATTTCTGGCAGCGTTTACGCAAGACCTTGCTCTTAGGTGGCATCAACTTGCTAAGCAACCTCAGAACCAATAATACAAAATGCCAGTGCTTTGCGGGACAGAGTAGTGGTGTCTCTTGCTTGCGTTTACTTGATTGGCACTTTAACAGCAAGCAAGTTCAAAGTATGTGGCAAGCATGCAAACACCATAGTGTGAAAGAGCACAAGATTATATGTAAGATCTAAAGTCTGTTTACAAACACTGTCTGTCCTGCCTTCTGTCCATTTCATGATTAATAACAGAGAGTAGAGCACACGGTGAGGACACTGATTGATAGCAGTTTTCCCTGCACTCAAGAATGCACTAAAAATGTACCCCACAACTGACCTGTTTAGGTGATTACAGCATTCCATGTTCTTCACAGATTGATTTGTTGGGGATTAACTTTTTTTTTTTGCTCACTACACTGAGCTGTAGCTGCGGATCTGGCTGAGGGCAGTCAGTGTCACATGTAAACACAGACTTTAAACACAGCCTGAGGTCACGGAGAGTCAAACATACCTGCTTTTCAAGTAGAAAGGACCCTTGAAAGATGAAATATAACAAGTAGGCATTGGTTAGACAACAATGGATAGGGCCATGATTACATATAACTTCATAAAATGACATTTTATTTTTTATTTTTAATAGTCTAAAAACATTTTGCTCATTACTAATTTCTATTTTTTAAAACAGAGCACTGTAAAAACAGGACTACAGTATCCATTTAATCCATTTATAAGAAACAGATTGTACTAGTAAGGAATTGTCCTGCAAGAACTGCAGTTTCCACTTAAAATTAACGCAAATATCAGCAAAATCAAATAAAAGGTGACTTTTATTGTTACTGTGTGTACATTTCCTAACACCATCCCCTAAAATAGTTTGTGATTAATTGTACTGATAAAAAGACTTATTAACAGAAAATTCAGCAAAAAGACACTCAAGGAGGGTTAAACACCTCTAAAAAATGTTTAGATAATTTTATGTTTAATAGAAAATGGCAAAAGTACAGACACGTGTTAGTTAAAGGGTACAGACGTTTCCTGGATTTTAATAGGTATATAATATACCTATGTATCTTTTTACTATTATGTATTTTATTGTATTAAGAAGTGTTTTCAAGCTCAGTTTTACTGTCCAAAATCAAACCAACAGTCCCTGTATGGATCTGCCCACTGCAGGGTATGCAGACACAGATTCTGTTTGACTGGTTGTACAGTTTAGTATCTTAGCCAGTCAGGGACTACATCTTGGCAGCATGTTGCTGATAGATGGTCACTGATTGGTTAGTATGAGAGACAGGTCAGCAAGTACAGCAGAGTCTGTGTCTTTGTGAGCTGCAGAAGTCAGACCCAAAGCAGTTAATATTTGTTTGATTTTAGGCAGTCGAAGCAGTTTATAAGCACTTCTTAACACAATAAAGGACATAAAAGTAAATTGATACTCAGGTATATTATATATACCTAGTAAAATCGAGAAAACTTCCATATCCCTTTAAATCTTTGAAGGAATTTTGCCAGGTTAATTAATAAGATGATGTACAGTTAAAGTGTGATTAATAAAACTTTCACTTTAAAAGACTGGGAAAGAGTTGTTATTTTAGACATCTGAAAGAATAGTTAAAATGCCTATTAGGAGGTAGAACTAATGTGTCATATTAATGTAATCTTAATACCACTTATTATACATGAAAAAACACATTTTGCAATGCTGGAAATATGCTTTTATAAACATGTTTTTTTTTTATTTCATGTTTTTAATCCAAACACGTAGTGTTAGACAGACAAGTAGTTGACATGTGCATCTGTGTATAGATGATGTGTGTGTATGTTTATGCACAGTGAAATGTAATGGGTTATTTATGAGACGGAAATGATGGCACAGCATATTCCCATTGAATAGACCGGTACAGTCACTTCTTGTAGAACAAGGTCATATAACGACCTTGAGACCTTGCAATGACTGAACAGACACTGTCGCTGAGGAGGTTTGTGACTAAGACGTACCTTGAACTCTGTTATTCTCTGGTCTTAAACTGACAAAGCAAATGCTACAGTTATTACACAAATGGAAAATACACATATAGTTGTTATTAAACATTTTGAGTAGAAGTGTTAAATAATTGAGCTTACAATTTGGGTATTTTAAAGGCATATCTAAGTTTTCTGGATAATTAATGCATCTGATAGAGGAGAATCAGTAGTTTATGCATTTTTTTCACATGAAAAAATACCAAAATAAATATTTACAAAATCACCCTGATGATTGCTAAATCCCATCAGTTTGCAAACTGCAGCTTTTTATTAGTTGACACCCCTGAAAATCCCTGCTAATATAAGCATAAAATTCATAATTTGTTTTGTCCAATTAGGAGAAAGCAGAGGTTAGCTGATAAATTTGTATTCAACTCTGGGTTTCATGTGTTGCAAAGAAGCCTGGGATATGTAGTCTCTCTCTCTCTCTATCCTCATGCTCTGATTCAGCTGTGAGCTCGGACCCCACCCAACCATATGATTCCTTCCTGCAGCAAGTACTTAATTTGAAAGGTCAAACTCTGTACCTGGCTGCTTTCCTCAGTGTACTTGGTTATGTAAGCTTCCTGTGGGTGTGCAAAGTTGGATTTTACTTTCCTGGCTATAACTTTGTAAGTACACTGAACTTATCTATATAACTGATAACCACTGCCTGTTTCTTACCAAACATTTGAAAGCTTAGATATACCTTTAAACATAAATTCATGAAAAATGTCCTTTTCTTCTAATGACTTTATCTCACATCATTAAGTATCTTTTACAATTGTAGGTGCAAATTTGGATAAATAATTAAAAAAAAATTGTCACAGAAGCTTTAAATTGCTAGAATTTTATCATAAATGATTATATGTTACACTGGGTATGTCTGGGAGGGGAAAATTTGTACTTTCTCCCAGAGCTGTGTTCCCTCTCTCTCTCCCACATTTCCTGTAGGATTATGTTGCAGAAAAAATGTCTGCATGGGGAGATCCAGTACTTGCTCCTAGTGCAGTGATCCCTTTCCATATTTCTGTATGATTATGTTACGCTGGGAATGTGGTGGGCAGGGAAAGCCTGCGTCCCATTTCCAAAGCTGTGTTTCCTCTCTGTGTCTCCAGTATAAGTATGTTACACTGGGAATATCTGGGCGGGGACAGGTGGTGCCCATTTCCAGAGTTGTGTTCTTTCTTTATACTTCCTATGTGATTATGTTACATTGAGAATGTCTGGGCAGGGAGAGGTGGTGCCCGGACATTCCCAGTGTAACTCTTGCATATTTCCTCTCCATTGCTCCAAAATTAGTATATTTCACTCTTAATGTCTGGGAAAAGAGGCACTGTACTTTTCCAAATATCCTGCATGTTGGGGCTTTTGGTACTTAATTGGCGGCTTGGACCACAGGCCTCAGGCAGACCTCTGGGAGCAGTACTGGAAGTAACACACACACACAAAGGTTCTCAGTACAAGCTCGTTTATTAGTCATCATAACATAGGTTATATACTTGCTAAAAGAGGTGGATATTAGAGGTGAGTTACACTATAGACGTTAGTCGGACAAGGACAGATAATCAGGTGTTTTCTGTTTCTTAGAATAACAAAAAGGAAATGTTTGTGTTAGTACGTGAGTAAGGTCGCAAGATGTCCCAAGGACAAAAACATGTTATTGCGGATAGCCTATATCGCATGTGAATATGTCAGCAAAATATGTTAACCCTTCACTGCATTTTTATGTTACATATGAATGATTGGGTGGGAAGAAAAAATGGCCTCTCCCAGATCTGTGTAAATACTCAATACCTCCTGTATGATTATGTTACACTGAAAATGTCTGGACTGGTAGAGCCAGTGCCCATTTCCGGAGTGGTGGAGGCAGAGAGCGGTGGTGCCCAGACATTCCCACTGAATATTTCCTCTCTATTGACAAAAATGAGTACATTATACTGTGAATTTCTGAGAAGGGAGGCACTGTAATTTATCCACATACCCTATATGATTATGTTATATAGGGATGCCTGGGTGGGGAGAGACAAGACCCTATCCCAGAGCTGATTTAATACTCAATACCTCCATTATGATTGTGCTACACTGGGAATGTCTGGGCGGGGAGAGCCGGTGGCCACTTTCAGTGCTGTATTGCCTCTGTCTGCTGCAACCATCTCTCTTGAGGTCTTAATGTACCAGCTACTTATTATGATAGAAGTTCACTGGGGGACATGTATAAACAAGATGCTTTATGTTAATCTGCTAGAACTGATGTAAAGGTGAGGGAACACTGCAGCATATCTGATTATGGTGTTGTGCTGACTTGTTTTCTGTTTGATCTAATAGTGCCTCGTATTACTGATTCTGTAACCTCTTCAGAGATTTCATTTTAAAACTGCAATCTGTAACACCTTACATAAATAGCCTCTATATTTATGAAGAGGGCCAATGCTCCCTCTGAGATTAACCCTTCAGTGGACATGGGAGTGAATTGTAATGTGTCAGTGGTAACAGCAACAAAGAACATTTTATGAAGCAGCCCCTTTCTCCTCAAAATATTTCAATATATTTGTATGTGTCACATACCCATCAGCAAATAACTTTAATGTTCATTGGTTAAAATAGGATGGCCTAGTAATCTACCTGTAGATTTCAGTCTCCTGAATAATATTCAAGGTTTCCACCATAGAACGTGGACATTCCCTTGATGACCCCTAAATTCACTCTGAAGACCAAGACCACCTCTCCATTTCTCTGCATTAGATTGAGGAGGCTCATAATTTATTTTCTCATTTGCTATCTGGAAGGGTGTTGAAACCTAATGCCCCACCATCTCCTCCTTTCTTTCTCAGCTGTGTTCATCCAATCTGCTCTCTACGATAGCCACTTTTTATAGAAAATTTTGAACTAGAAGTAATTTGAAAGGGGAGGCCACCTCTACCTCCGATTTTAGGGAACTCATGAGTACTCAACTATTAGTCCTTGAATGACCAGCTAGGACCGTTGAATTTAGTTATTCCCATACACACTCATGTATCACTTTATAGCATTGCTCTTACAAATTCAGGAGTCACAACATGAGAGCAATGGAAATATTACACCAATATGCCCTGTCACGACTCACTTTTGGAGCTAGGATGGAACTCGATCAAAAAAGGTCTTTAAGAGCTGTCACAATTATATGGAAACTGGGACTTTGTAAGTTGTTACTGTTTTTGTTTTATTTATTGGAGAAATGTAACTTTTGTCATGCTGTGACATGTTGGGTTACAGACCAGAATCAGATGATGTCTAGACTTGTTACTAGTATAAAGGGACACACATCAGTTCAGACTGTCTGTCTCTGCAGCTATTGTGACTTATTATACCCTGTAGAGTAATAGATCAGGCAGGAGAATAGAAGGAATTAATATATTAGCCATCTAGGCTCCTGGCCAGGAGGGGGTAATTAATAACTATAATCTCGTCCTAGTATTGTGATACAACAGGGGCAGGGCAGTCACTACTATGATTGGTCAATTGTTGACTTGCTGAAGGTATGGGTCCATCGTGATTGGTTATTATACTGGATAAATATGTTACCAATAAAAAGTCTGCTCTGTTTAAATACACATAAACCAAGGTGTGAATTTAATTCTGGTTTCCAAAAGGAAAGGCTCTTTATTATTTTCGTCGCCTAAAAACAGCTGGGTCCTAAAAGAAGGAACTATTGTCTTCTCCTGTAAAATCCAGATGGCATTGGCTGGGCTGATTCTGTAATCCTGGGTACCAGACTGGGTACCGGGAGACCCAAATCGTTACAGTTATGGGTGTTCCTGAAGCAACAGGCAGGCGGTTTGATCCCCTCCCCAGTGGGTTGTGGAATGCCCGATCTGAAATATGTGACAGAGGTACAAAGCGTCAAAGAAGGATCCAGTTGTGAAGAAACAACTTTATAACCTAGAAGGAGTACATGAGTGCACCCAGAGATTATTATTATTGTTTATTTGTAACGCGCCAACATATTCTGTAGCGCTAGAGATGCAGTGTGAAGCATGAAGAAATAAGTACCAACAAGTGGCCAGGCACAGGGTGGAGGGTATGATGTTATCTGATATCTATTTGATATTTATCATATATCTTTTTTCATATCTATCCAATATGTTTCTGTCTATCTGATATTTAGCAGATCTGATATCCATCCGATATGTATCCATATGACAGATATATGAAAACTACCTACCAAACTAATCAATACATTTCTGTACCTGCCTATTGTTATGTTAAATTGCACACAAATCTGTCTCTATCTATCTATACACCTATATTTGTGTCTATCATCTATATTTCTATTTGCCCATCCCTCCATCCATAAAACTAAATGTTTGGCTATCTACGCCAGTGGTGGACAAATGACAGCCCGGCGGCCCCTTAGTTGCTTTTCATGCACCTCCAACATATTCCCTTGAGTGGGAGAGCGTGCCCCTCTTCAAAAATGCATTCTCCAATATATCTTCTAAAACTAGCAAATAATACCCAATTGTACTCCTAAATACTTCTCCTCGTTATCTTTGCTTTTATGGCCAAATATTTCCTTTCCTATAGTGATTTTACCATTTGTGTAAAATGAAATAGTTTATCGCACCGTGGGGCCCGTATAAGGACTCGGGGCTGCATAAGAGGCTCTTTAAGTGATATACTGTACGTTGCCTGTTATTGATCTACACATACCTATATATCTATTTATCAACCTACAACACATCAATATGCCTATTTTATCCCACACCCACACACTCCCTTACAGTGTGTGCTCTTATATTCCCTACATAATTTATACAGTATATTATCTTTCAGTCTTGAGCACACACCACGTTTATAGACACATGTATTATTTAATCTATTGTTACTAACTCTATATTAGCATTCGGGCAGTCAGGGCAGTCACACACTGTGCCGTGGAGTATTTGCAATCTCTAACGCTCTGCTAGTCTCTCCCGCAGTATTAATAATTCCATAAAGATGCTTCATTTCTCTTCCATGTTTCTGTAAGCAGACTCGCTCCTTTCATCAGAACATTAATACAAACAGTACAAAACAATGGGCCCGTCGCTCGCGCTGCACCCAGCCGTAAGCAGCGTCCTACAGAGATATCTTCCAGAGCTCAGAAAAAAATGTTTATTTTGTGAGAGGTTTACCACAATTGTTTTATTTCTAGCAAGATACGTTTGTGTCAGTAAGCACAGTTGTACAAAAAGTAGTTAATACATGTTACTGCCTTTCAGCTGAGGAGCTAAAAAAACATTTAATGTATTTAGTCTTTAATATATTAATTTATAAGTGCAATTATTCTTCACTGCGTGAGCTCATTGATTGTTTTGATTTGATAGATTGAGCTGTTTTCCATTTGGTATTAGCCTAAATCACTTGCACCAAGGATTGACGCATTTCGCACAAAATGATTCGCTACATTCAAGGTGCCTTCCCACATATAGTAACAGAACAAGCATGGCAATTACAATTATATATTATTTACATTTAATAGGATATCGATTATAGACACCGTTTTTTACTTTAATAAATGGCAAAATGTTTTAAAATAGATCTTTAAAAGAGGATATTATTCACACAGGACTTAAAAGCAAAAAACTATGAGGTTATTAAGATAGAAACATGTTGTTGCTGATTATTTTTGTGTGGTATGCTATGCATTTTATTTATATTCTATTTATATTGCAATAAACTGACAAATAAAAACACATAGCAAAAAATGGGCCTGTCAATGTATTATTTTTATCCCATATAGACCCTATCCATACTACACCCGTCAAAATCAACTAAAGATACGGTCAGGTCTACAGTATTAACATATTTGCCCGTCATTAAAATAAGTGATAAATGGTTTAAAATCTTTGTTACACTTTGTGTTTAGCCCCCTTACATCTACCCAAGAGAGAGTGCAGTGTCAGTAAATGAGTGTGTAATATGTGCTAAGAGTCAGTAGTCACGTTAAGCGGATACTCTGTGCAGTCCAAGCCGGCCATAATAACTTGCAGTCGGTCACAAGGTCAGCAGTCTGACAAAGTGAGTGAGAGGGATAGTAATTGAGTGTAAGTGTGTGTAGAGTGCAGTAATATGAGGTCAGAGTATATTAGTTAGTAAAACATCTAGTGCCTGATCCTGCCATGATTAGGTGTATTAGCAAGACTTTCCTGATAAAGTACAGACAGGAGAGCCTGTCCTAATATGCAGTCAGGAGGTCATCCTACATTACACAGACAACTAGCACTATATGTCCTGTTAATATACAGTGAGGGAATGCAAGTGAGAGTGTGAGATCATATTAAATAGATGCAATGTATAGTCTGAGCCAGCCCCAATAAAGTACATTATACACTGTGTGAGATTGTCCTGATAAAGTGCAAAGAGGACTGTCAACTATACTGCAGTGTAGGGTTGCTCTGTAAAAATTAGAATAGCACAGCATGTAGGGATGTATTGCAGTGGATTAGGCATATAGGGGTGCACTGTGCAGGGAGCACTGCAGGTAGGGGTGCATTTTAGGAGATACTGCAAGCAGGATGCATTTTAGAGGATACTGCATGTAGGGTATAATGTAAAGGAAACATGCAAAACATATAAAACACGGCAAGTAATGGTCCACTGTAGGGAACACTGCATGTAGTCATGGCCGGATTAACCATTAGCATCCATGGGGAAGTTCACTGTGAGGGGCGCCACTTTAAAAAAAAAAAAAAATGGTTGCTGGCCTAATAAAAATGAAATGCTGCAGTTCATAGACTGGCTACTATGGGGTAACCACTTAAAAAAGAGAGTTACAACAGAGAAAGGAGCTTACAAGCACAGAAAAGGCAAAAATGGGTTTGTGCATACCTTGCATACTTGCTCGCAGGGGCTCCTCCACTTCACTGCCTAGGGGCTCCAAAATGGTGGATCCAGTACTGCATGTAGTTATGCACAATAGAGGATACTTCATATATGGGTGCATGGTATGGATACTACAAGTAGGGGTGCACTGTGGGAGATACTGCATTAGGGGATACACTGCAGGGTGAACTGTAGGGGATACTGCATATTCCGATACACTGTAAGGACATTGCATGTAGTGGTGCATTGTAGAGGATACTGTTGTATATAGGGTATATTGTATAGGAAAATGACAAACAAATAAAATATGTCTTCATTTGGTCTTAGATATTTAAACCACAATAAACATCAGATAATGAGGAACACAAGCCTACATTTTAATTAAAACACGTTTAGAAGCATGAGTTACACAGCATACCCTTTCATAAGGGATAATAACATTCATTGCTACAAACTTCACAATAAACATTATAGTAGTTCAAATTACACAGTCCAATGATAAGAACATTGTAAGTTTGTCCACGCACTCTTTTTGACAATGTATTAAATAATAAAAAGTAAATGCAGCTTGATTTCAAATTCTTCTTTGTGACTCATTTGCCTTTGTACAACGTTTCTAGCTCCCATAGTCTCATCATCTTAATTGGAGGAGACATGCACAGATCAGTCAATGTTCTTGTCGAAATCCCTTCTCTTGACCTATTTGCTCATTTACAACTTTAGTTTGATGCACTAGAGGATAATGTATATTAAATTTGACTCCATAAACAGAATCCACCAAAAATACACTTCATGTTTGCATAGTATGTAGAGGATACTGCATGTAGGGGTACACTGATGGGTACTGCATGGAGTGGTACACTCATGGATACTGCATGTAGGGGTACACTGATGGATACTGCATGTAGGGGTACACTGATGGGTACTGCATGTAGGGGTACACTGATGGGTACTGCATGGAGTGGTACTCTCATGGATACTGCATGTAGGGGTACACTGATGGATACTGCATGTAGGGGTACACTGATGGATACTGCATGAAGTGGTGCATTGTAAGGGAAACTTCCTGTAGGGTACATTAGAGAGAATATTGCATGTTGGGGTGTATTTTTGGATACTGTAGAGTACAGGTGCACTGTAGGCATACTGCCTGTGAAGGTGCACTGTAGAGGATACCGCATGTATGGGGTGTACTGTATGTAGTTGTGCACTGTTGGGAAAACTGTATATTAGGGTGGTCTTTAGAGGATATTATAAGTAGGACTGCACTGTATGGAATATTATTCATAGGTAGGGGAGAACTATAGGGATCTTTATAAATTAATGTGTTTGCTACTTGTAGGCGGGTACTGTATGGGATTCTAGGCTACTGCATGTAGAAGCGCAATGTAGTTATGCTGTATTTAGGCGCACACTGTCGTGGTTATTGTAGTGTAGGGGTGCACTGTATGGGATACTAGGATACTACAAGCAGAGTGCACTGTAGGTATACTGCATGTAGGAGTGCTCTGATAAAGTGCAGTGAGGTGGTCCCCGTGCATTGATTAGCCAACTATATTTCAGTGTAGGGTAGCTCTGTAGAGTAGCTTTGTGCTGCGCTATAGGGGTTAATGTATGTAGGAATGCACTGTAGCATACCGCACATAGGGGTACTCTGTAGTATACTGCATGTAAGGGTGCATTGTATTATACTGCATGTAAGGGTGCATTGTATTATACTGCATGTAAGGGTGCACTGTATTATACTGCATGTAAGAGTGCATTGTATTATACTGCATGTAGGGGTGCATTGTATTATACTGCATGTAGGGGTGCATTGTATTATACTGCATGTAAGAGTGCATTGTGTTATACTGCATGTAGGGGTACACTGTAGTTATACTGCATGTAAGGGTGCACTGTATTATACTACATGTAAGAGTGCATTGTATTATACTGCATGTAGGGGTGCATTGTATTATACTGCATGTAGGGGTACACTGTAGTTATACTGCATGTAAGGGTGCATTGTATTATACTGCATGTAGGGGTACACTGTAGTTATACTGCATGTAAGGGTGCATTGTATTATACTGCATGTAAGGGTGCATTGTATTATACTGCATGTAAGGGTGCACTGTATTATACTGCATGTAAGGGTGCATTGTATTATACTGCATGTAAGGGTGCATTGTATTATACTGCATGTAAGGGTGCATTGTATTATACTGCATGTAAGGGTGCACTGTATTATACTGCATGTAAGGGTGCATTGTATTATACTGCATGTAAGGGTGCATTGTATTATACTACATGTAAGGGTGCATTGTATTATACTGCATGTAAGGGTGCATTGTATTATACTGCATGTAAGGGTGCATTGTATTATACTGCATGTAAGGGTGCATTGTATTATACTGCATGTAGGGGTGCATTGTATTATACTGCATGTAGGGGTGCATTGTATTATACTGCATGTAAGAGTGCATTGTGTTATACTGCATGTAGGGGTGCATTGTATTATACTGCATGTAAGAGTGCATTGTATTATACTGCATGTAGGGGTGCATTGTATTATACTGCATGTAGGGGTGCATTGTATTATACTGCATGTAAGAGTGCATTGTGTTATACTGCATGTAGGGGTACACTGTAGTTATACTGCATGTAAGGGTGCACTGTATTATACTACATGTAAGAGTGCATTGTATTATACTGCATGTAGGGGTGCATTGTATTATACTGCATGTAGGGGTACACTGTAGTTATACTGCATGTAAGGGTGCATTGTATTATACTGCATGTAGGGGTACACTGTAGTTATACTGCATGTAAGGGTGCATTGTATTATACTGCATGTAAGGGTGCATTGTATTATACTGCATGTAAGGGTGCACTGTATTATACTGCATGTAAGGGTGCATTGTATTATACTGCATGTAAGGGTGCATTGTATTATACTGCATGTAAGGGTGCATTGTATTATACTGCATGTAAGGGTGCACTGTATTATACTGCATGTAAGGGTGCACTGTATTATACTGCATGTAAGGGTGCATTGTATTATACTGCATGTAAGGGTGTATTGTATTATACTGCATGTAAGGGTGCATTGTATTATACTGCATGTAAGGGTGCACTGTATTATACTGCATGTAAGGGTGCACTGTATTATACTGCATGTAAGGGTGCACTGTATTATACTGCATGTAAGGGTGCATTGTATTATACTGCATGTAAGGGTGCATTGTATTATACTGCATGTAGGGGTACACTGTATTATACTGCATGTAAGGGTGCACTGTATTATACTGCATGTAAGGGTGCATTGTATTATACTGCATGTAGGGGTACACTGTATTATACTGCATGTAAGGGTGCACTGTATTATACTGCATGTAGGGGTACACTGTAGTTATACTGCATGTAAGGGTGCATTGTATTATACTGCATGTAAGAGTGCATTGTATTATACTGCATGTAAGGGTGCATTGTATTATACTGCATGTAAGGGTGCATTGTATTATACTGCATGTAAGGGTGCATTGTATTATACTGCATGTAAGGGTGCATTGTATTATACTGCATGTAAGAGTGCATTGTATTATACTGCATGTAAGGGTGCATTGTATTATACTGCATGTAAGGGTGCATTGTATTATACTGCATGTAAGAGTGCATTGTATTATACTGCATGTAGGGTTGCAATGTAGTTATACTGCATGATGGGGTGCATTGTATTGTAGGGGTGTATTGTATTCTACTGCATGTAAGGGTGCATTGTATTATACTGCATGTTGGGGTGCATTGTATTGTAGGGGTGCACTGTATTATACTGCATGTAAGGGTGCATTGCATTATACTGCATGTAGGGGTACACTGTAGTTATACTGCATGTTGGGGTGCACTGTATTGTAGGGGTACACTGTAGGATACTGTATATTGGGGTACTCTGTAGGGAATATATTTCTCCTCCAGTGACATTCAGCTCTTAGAGCTGTCACACGAAGCCTCCCACGCAGGCTGGAGGAGGGAGGGAGGAGAGCCCCATTTAGGATGCTGAGACATTGCTCTGTGGTGCTTTTGTCTTCAAAGTGCTGTGAATAGATGTACCTTGACCGTGCAGGAGAGATGGGCTGGGCCTGCTTGGAGATGCCAGGGTGTAAGAGTGTGAGGAGATGTGGGAGTGTATGCATTGGAGACTGTGTAATTATCAGTATGTATATCAGTGATTGTGTGTGTCTGATTGTTTTATTGTGATCCTTTTGTATATTTCCCTGTTGTGCACATATGTTGTGTATATCATTGTGTATTTTTTTGTTTATAACTCTGTCTTTGTGTTTTGTGTGTCTCACGTTTGTGTTGTATTACTTTGGGTCTGTGTATCATTATTATTGTGTGTATTGTCTGCTGTGTTTGTATATTTCATGTATCACTGTGTCTGAGTATAAATGTTTGTATTGTTGTGTCTGACTAACATTCTGTGTATATAGCAAAACATTGGTGGCGTTACTAGTGGTGCACACGGTGCAAAGCGCTGGGACCCACAAAAGATATGGACCCTATGCTACCTAGAGTAATGGGGGTCTCTTAATTTTTGGGGGGAGCGAAACCGATATTTAATTTTATAAAAAAGTTATATGTCATCCTAAGGATGATATACTATCTACATACATTTTTGGCTTTTTATTAACCTCTTCCTTTTATAGATAAGTTTTAATTATGGTATTTATTTGCACCAGGGCCCTATATTCACTAGCTCTGCCACTGTCACAAATTTAAGTTCTTAATATATCTCTACTTAAGTGAATTAGATTCAGCGTGGGACTGAACCATAATTAATATCTGTGTTGGCTGTAAGTAATTTCGTTAACAGGAATTGAGTTTGTTCCTTTAAATAATAATTTATATCTGTCCCTCTCCCACATGTGATGAACATGATGACCTCATGTAGGTGATGTTGTTATTGAGTTAAAGGACCACGGCTGTTAAGACAAAAAAAAACCACATAACTATTTTGATGTATGTAACAAACTAACAACATTAGCAGCCATGAGCATAAAACATTTTTAGAGGAAATATTAGCAAATGTTGCTAGGAAAAAGATGGTTCAGAGTTATCTGGTATGCAATTCCTCATATATTGGAGCCTGGACGAGTCCATCTCTTGAGCAGTGGTGGGAGTCGAAGTGAGGGAAGGAAAAAGCATCCAGGTTTTTAATGTTTGACACCCACCCCTTGCCTTTCACATACTTGAAATATATATTTTTCATATTTTACAGTGGTCCTATAAAACATGTATAACTCTGGACAAGGCGATTTAATGATAGTGACATGTATAATGGGTTAATGGGTCAATCTCATGAAGGAGCAAAGGGACCTAGTGACAGTAACATGTTTAATAGGTTAAAGTGTTAGTCCCAGACAGGAGCAAAGTGACTTAAAGTTATATAGAAGCTTCATGGAGCATGAATGCATCTGATAGAGGGGAATCAGTAGTGTATATATAAAAAAACAAAACATGAAAAAATCCCAGAATAAACATTATTAAACTTACCCTAGAGTTTGCATCATTTATTTAGTTTTCTGGCAGTTGATTTTGAGAAGGAATGCCCCAGAAAATCCAAGCTACATTAGCATAAAATTCATAATTAATTTTGGCCAATCAGAGGCAGCTACAACATTGTTGCAATCTGGGGATCAGTCTCAGCAGCAAAGCATCATGGGATGTGAACCTGTTTTTTCCTCTCTCTGCACTGTGCTCCTACTTGCTGAAAGTGTATTATAGGGTTAAAAAATTTACCCAAATGCAGTTTTTCTATTGTAGGTGCAAGATAGTTATGCAGACAACTTAAAGGTACATTGAAGGCATTATTTTCTTTGTTGCATCAGAAAGGGTATTTGATAACGTACCATTGTGTGTTGATTTTTTTCCAAACGTTTCCCTAAAAGCATGAAAAAACTGATTATGGGGTAATATAGAAGTATAGGTCATACTTGTATGCTAGTTTCAAAGAAAGTGAAACCGGTTTTACTTAATATTTTTTTCATGCGAAACACAACTTTGGTCGCATTTAAAAAATGCTCTTTTAAATCCATGAAAAAAAGAATTGTGTTCCATGTTCCTTTAAGTAAGAGCCTAGTGACCTAATGACTGTTACATGCTTAATGGGTTAAAGGGTCAGTCACATTAAGGAGCAAAATGATCTAATGACAGTGACATTTAATTGATTTAATGGACGTGACGTGTACAGTAGGTTATACAATGGCCTAATGAATTCAATCTTGGAGCTGTAAAAAGATGCTCATACATCAGTGCAGAGTATGACTGTGCCTGTGACTGTCACTAGCTCTAACACAGTAGGACAGCAGTGTCTACCAGTGCCTCATTTCCACTCTCCATTACCCTAAATTAGCCAAACAGATCCCTAGTTGACGCTGTCAGGCTGAAGTTAAACATGCAAATTGATTGCAACAAGCAGGGCAGGGCCGGTCACCACTCAGTACTGTATTGTTCCTGACACTAGCCGCTGCAGGGGATTATGGGTAAGTGTGGGCTTGACGCCAAACCGCTGTGTGCTGCACCTTAAGGTCAAGAGATAGATTGATGGGAGGGCGAGTTCTGTAACTGCTCACGCTGCCAATAACAGCCCTGGCTGGGTATAAATATAGGGCTTGTGTGAGAAAGGAAGGATGGCACTGCCCCTGCCCGAGTGTGCAGAAATATAATAAGTATCTGTACAGAAGAGGATGGCCAAACATATTACATGGGTATTCATTGTGTATTTTTTATATTACATGATTTATTCATTAGTTTTATACAATATATATATATATATATATATATATATATATATAATTATATTTATTTATATATATTCATATATATATTTAAATATAAATATATATATATATGTATATATATATATATATATATATATATATATATATATATATATATTTATGTTATAATATTATTACACGTATACAGATGCACAAATATATACATATTTACCCATACACACTCAAACTATATATCCACATATGCCATACAAATATACAAACCCATGTAAATATACAGCTCATAATCACGTTTTCACCTGCGTGGTATTTCAAAGTGACGGACTTGAATGAAAGACGTACAAAAAGTTGTTTGACCCAGTACTGTGATGAAAGATGACCATATTTAGCTCCATGCATACTGTACTTAAACTTGATCTACTTGAAATCATTCTGTACACATACAAATATACTGTACAGAGATATACATTACGTACCCAGAAAACATACTCAAGGACATACATATGTAAACTGTACTCATCAAAAAAATGCTGTTTGCACACATACATAGTGTACACACACACACTGGGCCTTATTCAAGGCTCAAGCCCGCAGGTACCAGCAGAAACCGTAAACCATGCACCTGTAAGTAGCATTTCAGGGCATGATCATGATTAATTAAGCAAGGCCGTTACTACCGATTTAGAAACAGCCAATAGTAAATTGGACCGTCATCATTACGTCAGTAAAACATGGAGGTTAAATGTCAATCAATTAGCTTTTAGAGGTCCGATATGTGACGGAACTCGAAATCTGGCAATGTACAAAATAATAAAAATTAATGGCGGTACTGTTCTAGTCCATGTGGGTGGCCTGATATTTATTAAATCATTGAGTTCACAGAAATGAAACATGATTAAAAAGGATAATAAATTGCAATCAGTCATATTTTCTAAATAAATGCCAACATTGCACAATTTCTGTCAGGGAATGCAAACTTTTGAGCACAACTGTATCTCAAAGGATTTAATAAAGTTAGGAATGGAAGTATCTTCCTGAAAAAAGAGGAATTCCAAAAGAGAGGTTGTGATTTGTAATTGGAGGATGGCAAATTTATGGGTGGTGTATGAATATATACATTTATAGTAAGGGTAGTAGTTAAATTGAACAGCTTTGAGGCAGAAGTGCCTGGAAAACACATTAAAGGAACTGAAGCACGCCTGGGATAAGCATAATGCCTTCCAAAGGCCTTGATTATCCAATCAGCTTAAATCTAAAGTTTTTATACTTTTATTTGAATTGAATTTGAATGCACTGTTTTGGGAGGGGCTGATGGTGTTTGGCAGAGCTAATAAAGCCAGGGGGACACAGTTACCTCCCAGCTCTTGTTGCAGGTCACTCCCCTGCCACTCATGTTGGAAGTCAATTCTATGCATCAACTACTGCAGCTTGCTGCTGCAGACCCTCTCTCTCTCCTTGCTTCCTCCTTTGGATCTTACCTTCCTTCTGGTCTATGGTTCTATATTTCTATACACACATATAGTGCTGTATTGACATTAACACAAACTGACTGCCTTCACAGTGCTGTACTGACACACACAGACAGTGTACACGCATGCAGTGCTGTACTGACACTTGTGCTTATGAAGCCGTGTGCCCCCACAGCCCATCTTTACAATGCCAGCCCTGAGGGCGACCATGGTGTGAGTGTCAGATTGAGCCAGCAGTCTGCCTGTCTGCTAGTCATGATCGCCCGAGGCCAGTCAGCTCTGCACAGCACACACAATGCCAGTCTGTGTACATACACACTGCTTTAGTTCTGCTTTACTGACATAGCACACTCCAGCAATGCAATGTCATCCGAATTATGTACTTATCCACAATATGTGTGCGTGTCTGTCTCTTCCACCCAAGATGCACGGGTCCTTCTAACTTGTATAATACATATGAACTATGCCAAACAATTGGAGCTAAGCCTTCTTTCACATTACAGAAAATATGCCACTGGTCTATATGCGGAAATGGTGCTGCTGTGTGAGATGCCAGTGTCCAATAAATGAAGACGTACAACTGTGTTAGGTACCAGTGCTACTGAATGTAAAGATGGTACATGTGAGATGCATGTGCCCATTGAATAAGGATAACATATAACTATATGCAGTGTCTCTGCCAGTTGAATGAGATGGTACAACTGATAAGGTGCTAGTGCGTCTGCCACCAAGTGATGAGATGGTACAATTGAGTGAGATGCCATGCTTACTGAATGAGGACAGGATAGCTAAATGTGATGCCATTGCCAACCAAGGAGATGGTACAGCTGTGTGCAATACCGATGCCCATTCAATGAGGAGAGTGTGCAGCTGTGTAAGGTACCGAGAGAATGAGGTGAGGATAAAACTGTGTGAGATGGCAATGCCCAGTGAATGATGAGTGGGTGCAACAGTGTGATAGGTCAGTGCCCAGTAAAGGAGGTGAGAATATAACTGTGTGAGATGGCAATACCCAGTGAATGATGAGTGGGTGCAACTATGCAAAATGTCAGTGCCAAGTGAATGAAAGGGTATAACTGGGTGAAATGCCAGTGCCAGGCTTATAAGTAATAACTAGAGAATATTAAGACCTACATTTCAATTGCTTATTTTTACTGAGTTGTGTTGTACTGGGCAATTTATTTGATACCATTAGAACCACAATATAAAACTTTTGATGGTGGAGTTTATAAAAAAAAATAAAAAATCACTTTTTCTTTCTTATTTTACAGTCATTTACAATTTAAATAAAAAACAAACACACAGAATATCCACACATTAAAGCTAAAAAATGATAACTTCCAGTAAAATCACTGAAATTGACTGTAAATGGAAATTAAGCTCTTCAGCACCGAAAGGGTAAGCCTACTCCCGCTTGTACTGTCAATGTCCCCTCTCTCAGGAGATGTTAGCAGCCCCCGTGGGCCACATGTCACCATGTTATCCTGTGACAGACAAGTCTCATTATTAGCCAAGGCCAATTATCCCAGCAAGAGGGACGAGAGTCCCATGCACCTTCCTGAAAAGACAGAGGAATCGTTAGAGCCATTAGAAGCAGCACACCGATCTATATCACTAACTGACTGCATTATACAAACAGGGAGACTGCTTTATACAGACCACTGCGCTCACATACAGTGATGCACTTATAGATACATACATTAGGACATATTTACATAATGAAGGGCACGCTATCCCCTTCACATCCCAGCATTGTTTTTGTATTACTATGATACTAAATGTATAACAAGCATTCTTCTGTTTTAATATAATATTTATAAAGTCTGAAACCGGATAATGTTCAAATTATACAAAGGCCAGTAGATTATGCCTCAGATTTCTCACATTATTTAGCATTTATGATGTATAATGTCATCACGTAACAGTAAAGATCTCCTAAAAGCATGTTGAAATACTTTGGGAATTTTTCAAATAGTCGTTTTTTTTCACTGAGAATTTAATTAAGTAAAGTCTGTGTTTACATGAGATGCTGACTGCCCACTGCCAGACATGCAGCTTCTGCTCATTATAGTGAGAAAAATAAAAAATGGTTAATTAATCAACAAATCAGTCTGTGCAGATAGTGGAATGCTGGAATCACCTAAATAGGTCAGTTGTGGGTCAACATTTGAGTGATGTGCATTCCTGAATTTAGTGAAAACTGCTATCAATCAATGTCCTCATCACGCACTGTGGATATGTTATTAATCATGAAACTGCATATAGGCACTGTGTTTGTAAACAGACAAAACTTTATATTTCTTAGCTGTTATTAGTGTCATTTAAAAAAAATACAATCATGTGCTCTTTCACACCATGAAGAGCACTTAGTGAGGTAAATGGGCTTTTAAGAAGCTGGATGGTGTTTGCTGCAGCAAGACACCAGGACATTTTCTACTTAAAGAAGCAGTGAGGTAATTTTTTTCTTTATTTCAATTTTTTATATTATTTTATATTATTTTTTATATTTTTTTGAATAACTAAACCTGATAAAGTATATGTTTTTATAAAGAAAAATATATATATAAGGACTACCTCTATTTTTTTTCTTTTATGTGCATTATTGTTTACAGTGGGTTTCCATTTTATTTCTGTCACCCCCTTCTTTGTGTCCCTTCAATCTTTCCCAGCATCAGAGCCTTCTATGGGATCCTGTCTTCTCATGATATGGCCAAAAAAATGAGCTTCAGGCTCATGATCAAACCTTCCTGTAAGCAGTTTGTCTTGATTTTTTTGAAGTACTGATTTATTGGACCCTCTTGCTGTCCAAGGGACTTTAAGCAGTTATTGCCAAACAGCAAAATTCAGAGGCTTCAATTCTGCGGCGCTCAGTCTGAGATTGCCATGATCTTCTTTTTAACGTTTAGCAGCATGCTAGCTACTTAAGTGTTGTTAAGTGTCAGATTGGGAGCTCCTGCTGCTATTTTTGCTTAAGTGCATAATTAATCAGGAAAAAATAATGCAGCTAGTTTTTAAATAGAAACAAATACACAATGCCGGACCCGGGGGGTGTACTTGATACATTGGTGGAAGTTAGAGGGATGCTACTTTTCAATCTTATCCAGTTATGTGTTCCCTCTTCCCCCACCTCTCCCTCCACTGATGACTACTGATATACTTATAAACAGTCTTCAAAAATTCAGATTTCCCCCCAAAATGTTATATGTTATATGCCCTTGGCTTACCAAGCTGCTAATATTGTTAATTTGATACACACTTAACACGCAAGTGTCTTTTTTCTGGAATTATAATAAGCATTTTATAATGAGTGGACATTAACTTGTTGCAACTTGATGATGTGATATTATCCACATAATGTCAACCTTATCCAGACTTCTGACAGTATCCAGCAGCCATGGACCATGCCCATTTCCAGATTTACATCTGAGGGTCTCTAAGCAAAGAATGTTTAGTCAACCCCATCACACAGACACAACAACTGATACAAAAACCCACCACCACTGAAACACTGATACACAAACCCATCTACACACACCACCACTGAAACACTGATACACAAACCCATCTACACACACCACCACTGAAACAGTGATACACAAACCCACCTCCACACACCCCCACTGAAACACTGATACACAAACCCATCTACACACACCACCACTGAAACACTGATACACAAATCCCACCTCCATACACAACCACTGAGACACTGATACACAAACTCACCTACACATAACACCACTGAAACACTGATACACAAACCCATCTACACACACCACCACTGATACACAAAGCCCACCTCTATACACCACCACTGAAACACTGATACACAAATCCCACTTCCACACACCAACACTGATACACAAATCCCACTTCCATACACAACTACTGAAACACAAATACAACTCCACACACCACCACTGATACACAAATCCCACCTCCACGCTACACCATTGAAACACAGATACACAACGCCACCTCCACACACCACCACTGAAACACTGATACACAAATCCCACTTCCACACACTACCACTGAAACACTGATACACAAACCAACCTACACACACAGCCACTGAAACACTGATACACAAACCAACCTACACACACAACCACTGAAACACTGATACACAAATCCCCCTTCCACACACCACCACTGAAACACAAATGACACCTCCATACACAACCATTGAAACACTGATACACAATGCCACCTCCACACACCACCACTAAAACACTGATACAAAAATCCCACTTCCACACACCACCACTGAAACACTGATACACAACCCTACCTACACACACCACCAATGAAACACTGATACACAACCCTACCTACACACACCACCACTGAGACAATAATACACAAATCCCACCTCCATACACAACCATTGAAACACTGATACACAAACCCATCTACACACACCACCACTGAAACACAAACCCACCTATAGACACCACCACTGAAATACTGATACACAAATCCCACTTCCCCACACCACCACTGATACGCAAAACACTGCAATAAATATATGCTATCAAATGTGTATATAGAAGGTAATACTGTGTAAGTATGTATGTATACTGCATTTATCCATCTAAAATAAATGTTCTGTCACTTACATTTCTCTTATACAGAGCTACATTGTTTACAATGTTTTTCTGTAAGATATTTTATGACTCCTATAAACTTTTTGGACCACAGTTAATTGGAGATAAAACAGGGTGAGAACAGTGAGAAATGTTCCTGCTGGGAAACAAGAATGCATCCTGCCTCAAGTGTGTCTGTTCTTGTATGAAATAAATAGTATTTGAGATACCTTGCTGTGGGGGACAGTAATAGCTTGTTATCTTGACAGATATAAAAATTGTTTAGCAGATATTCAATCATCACTCTGTACATATTAATTTGGCAAAATAAGAGGTAGTGACTCTCTAATAATTGTTAATGGTAATATTACATTTGTAAAATGGCACAGACAAAAACACTACAGATATGATATTTTCATGGCAGAGATGGGTTAAGGCTCAATTCACATTTTTGACTCTCCGGTGCTGGTCTGAATTCTCTATATCTTTCCTCTAATTCCAGCTCTCACCATGCAGAACCAATAATTCCTCAACTGCTCCTCATATGCAGCTGGAAAATTTGCCCTTAACATGATGTCAGATTCCTAGGAAATTTTGGTAGTTGTGGTTCTTTGCTCTGTACATTAAATCATATATTACTGTGTAATGGCAAATAATACAGCCATTTAGAGAGTAGCTTTTCTATTCCCCACTACTAAATAGTTCCTGGAGCCAACACTGAGCAAAAAGAAAAAGCCTCTGAAATATGGAGTCCGCTACAGGCAGGCGCCCTTTGGCAGCTGCCTACTCTGCCTAATTTGAAAATTGACCTGGCAATGTAAAAATAGTCTAGATTTCTTACAATATCCTGCATCTATGGATAATGCTAACATACAAATCTGACAACATAACACACAGACAATCATGTTATATTTATATTAAAGGTAAAAAGACACAATTAATGAGTATTGCAGTATATACATTTTTTTTCTGGCTAGCAGTAAACATCCATATAAACATATGTCTAGGATTGTACTGTTTTCCTCTGTGCTATTTATATTCTTCCATCATGTTCTTACAGGGCATTTTTAAAATTGTGTCTATATTTTAATGCAGATACATCTTTTTGTGAAATCTCATTTATATATGTGCCCCAGAGACATTCATTCAGAAACAACCCGCCAAGCGTGAACACAAGCTTTAAACAACTATTCGCCTGAATATGACTCTTTTATAACCAGAAAGAAACATAGATGTTGAAAACGGTTAAGAACCAATAAGTCCATGTAGTCTGCCCATCCTCATCCTAGGCATTATTGAATTCCTATACTGTATTTATCACTACCACCTGCTGTTGCAGTTATCTGCTGCCCTTTTATGAAAAGTAATGGGAATGATTATAAGTATTATTGAGTCTGAGACTGAGTTTACTTCTTAAGATTTAATTATGGGGCTCAGTTAATCGCCTTTCAGGGGTGAGTGCTATATTAGGGACTCATATTGTAGGCATATAGTAGGCTTAAATAAAAAAATAAAAAAAAAACATTTTGGTGATGCAGGGGATCTAGCATATCAGGGCCATGTCTCAGAAAAGATGCAACAACATGCTGCTGAGATATGGTCCCTGATAGGCTAGGACACTAGACCGCACACCCAGCCCTAAAGAGTCAGTGTCTGCATACACTGCAGTGGGCAGACCCATGCAGGGACTATAAATATCATTTAAGGCAGTAAAAGCAGAGCTTTTCATTGCTTCTTAATAAAACAAAGTTCATAAAATACATAAAAGTATATAAATACAAAGATATAACCTAGAAATCATAAATATACCATTAATTCAACTTTGAGGCTTAGTAAAACCTGAGGCTGTTTTGAGTTTTAATGTAAATTTTAGACTTGGTGTCATCTTGAGGCTGAGTGTAACTTCAAGTCTTAGAGTAACTTTGATGTCGACTGTAATTTTGAGTATAATTTTAAAGTTAGTTTAAGTGTAATATTTATTGAGGTACATTGCATGTTTAATGTAGAGTTTAAGTATAAAGCTGAATCTAATTATGAGACAGTGTAAAGGCTTACTGTAACAGAATTAGTGTAACTGAGTCTTAGTATAGTACTTTTGAGGCTTAATGTAACTGAAGCGGAGTGTAATCTGGAGGTTCAGGGTAATTTTGAAACAGTGTGTAAATGTGGAAATAAGTGTACAATGTGTATTTTTTGATAGTTTCGAGGCTGAGAATACTTTTGATACTCTTTAAGGCTGAATTTGACAATTTTGAGACCAACAAACTGCTTTTTTAGTATGGAATTTTCAAATTGTTTTTGTTTTTACCAGCTAAATTGTGTTTTATAAAAAAAAAGGTAATTAACCCTTGTTAAGTCAAAGCATGTGCATGGAACATTGAAATAAAGAATAACTATCTCAAACTTTCACACTCTCTCTCGTTTGCACTCTGTCTCTCCCTCTCGTTATTTCGTTTTCCATCTCACTCTTCATCTCCCCTCTTGTACAGCACTTTCTTCTTTTTTTACAACACAATTTCTCATTATAATAGATTGCGATTGTTTAGAAGTTATAATATACAAGACAGATTTCACCTCACATACAGCATTATCTCATCCAATATTCTCTCCCCTCATTATTATAGTATAGATGCCCTCTCACAACTACCTATCACACTATGTCTCTTGACCAAGCATGGTAGAGAGGTTCATTGGAGTCAACCACCTCCTTTTCCCCTACACAATAAACTACACCACCTTTGGAAAAAAAAAGGCCACAGACACTTTTACTAAACTACTGTCACCATGAAAGTCACATAACTGGTCACATGACCAACCACAAGGTTCCGGCACCAGTGTTTGCTCCCAGGTAAGCCCTCCATGGATTGACCAGCGAGAGGCATACTTTCTTCTTCTAACCTTAAGTGCACCAGTTTCAACTCCCTAATGTCACAACCTACAAGGATGATGGAGTATAGAGGATCCTAGTCCTCTTTTCTCCTGAAGGTTTTAGACCTAAGATTTGGGTGACTCAGACCAATGGACCTTCTTTGCGGATGCAAGAGCATAAGTCCCAGCTTAAGGTAGTGTGCGCTGGGAAAACCTGTCAGGGAGTCAGAAACGATCTCCTCTACTAGCATATGCCCTTGGGTCAATAATACACCTGCACACAAAGTCTTGATGAAAATTATGAACCATGTTTTATTTTAGAACAGCATATTTAACCACATCACACAAGAATGGGGGAAGTGGCTACCGTTATCCAGCCCCAAATGACGTCTGGCCAATCATGAAGGGGAACTGTGCGTGAGCCAATAGTCCCCTCCCAGGTCCGCCCACTAGGCGAGGACAACTAATTAATTTGGGCTTTGAATGTCCAGGGGAAAGCATGTCTTTTACTCTCCTGTGCCCATTCTATGAAGGCTGAGAAGCCTTCAGGCCATCCCATTGTTTCTGGGTGCCTGCCTGTCTGCTCCCCAGCTGTGAGCTTCCCATTGTTAGTTCTATGCTGGATACTTAGCTAATGGGATTAACAGGCCTTTGGGAACAAAGGAGGCGTGGCTGTATTCAATGGCTTCCCCTCTACAATATAATGACATACTAATATAATACCATACATTCATATTTACAAATACAACACACAATGTTTCACACACATAGAACCAACACATCCCACCAGCTCCCTCACATGACACCCATTACAATAAGTCTAAACATGGAAGGGATGGGGATATGCTAAGGGGTAAACTTATAATACTTTATCCCCTAGACCACAACACAACAATATATCCATAACAAGTGGGCCCCAAACCTTTTGTTCCTCCCCATGGCAACAGCATGTGGAAGACCACCCAGCCCAAAATGGCCACCGCTGCCAGTCACAAAATGGCCCCAGCATAGTTCACACCAAATCCAATATGGCCACTGGCTGATTCATGACAATCCTTCCCCAAGCGGGCGGAGAACATCCAAGATTTTCCCAGCTCCGCTGATAGTCATGAATCTGCTGGTTTGGCTCGGCCCGCTGCATGCTAGGCAAGTTCATGTCGGTGCGCACACAGTCCCAAGGTGCAGAGTAAAGACCTCCCCCAGCCCTTGGCCTTGCTCCCACTGTATAGAGCAAATTGCTCTTGCCCTGCACCCCCACCCAAGTAGTCCAGGATCCCATCTCTCTCTTCTTGGGCAGCAGCATGGAAGTCACTGGGGACACAGAGGGTTGCACCCATACACTCTTCTGAGGCAAAACCGTATTTTTGGGAGCCCCATAAAACAACCCCTGTCCCATAGCAACCCCTTTCCCTCCAGCCAGTCCCCACAGCTGGGCTGGGGTCTCTAAAACAGTCTCTGGGCCTATGGGATTGCAAGGGGGAAGTCCAGTACTTCCCTCAGCAAAATCATTATTGTTGGGAGCCCAATAACACAATAACTGCAGTAAAGTACATTCCGGTCTGCGCTTGACTCCAGCGTCCCTGATGGAGTCCGGACTTGGATGCTCTGTTTGCTCTGGCTCCTGGAAATCTGTATCTTTGGACAGACCCTCCTGGTTTTCTTCCCCTGGGTCTGTCTGTGTTGCAGCCTGGAGAACTACGCTGTTCCCACCCAGGCTGTGCTTTGGGGCCCTCAGCTGACCCTCTTCTATTGCCTTTAGTTGAATGACTGTGCTTTGGCTCTCTTATGTAGGCTGGGGAGTCTCGCAATTCCCACCCAGCTGGTTCTTTGGGGCCCTCAGCTGACCCTCTTCTTCTATGGCCTTTTGCTTGGTACCCTTATCCCAGTCCTCCAGGTTTAACTGGGCCTTTGGAGCGGTGTCTGTTCCAGTGGGCCTCTGGACATTGGTTATCCAGGGTATCTCCCCACTTGGTTCACCCTCTACTATGGTGCCACACTGCACCCACGGCTCCTTTGCCAAGGCTGGCAAGCTTGCTGCCCCTGTCGGGCTCTTGGTGCCCCTGGCACTCTCTTGGTGCCCCTGGCACTCTTGCTGTGTGAGGCCTGGTTCCCTGTAGCTAAGAACCAGTTCCTTTCCCTCCCCACAGTCCATTACATAGCCCACCTGGGCTCTGTGCTTCCCTAGCAACTCTCCTGGGGTGTCAGGGTACAGATTTTTGTTATCTGTTGTAGGCTGGGGAATCTTATCCTTCCCACCCAACCTGACCTCTACGGCCTTTTCCCCAGAGTGCATTACATAGCCCTCCCCACAGTCTCTTGGGTGGCTATCCTGAGCCCCTGGCTCCATTAGCAGCTCTGGCCCATACACATTGCCTAGAACTTCTGAGGGCAGACTTAGTTCATCTGGCCCTACCTGTTGAGCAGTTACTGGGGTTTCGGCCAGGATTTGTGCTGGAAGGTAGTCCTCAGGTGAGACCTGTTTGGAGAAACTGTGCTCTGCTAGCATTTCCTCTGGGATTAAGTCTCTTGGGGTATCAGGGGACAAACATGGGTTATCTGACCCCACCCAGGGAACATTCCCCTGGGTCTCTGGCTCTTGGAGCTGGTGATTTGGTCCCAAGCTGACTTTACCATCCCTTCTAGGCTCTGACACAGTCTCTATATTTTTTAAAGGAACGCATTCTCCATCACTATGTTCTCCCCAGACCCCTTGCACACAATCACTTCGGTACATACCATCTGTGTTGTAAAGATCTGGCGACCAGTCCTCTTGACTGGGTTGTTCCCCTCTTGATGGGCAAAATGTCTCCCCATAGATCTCGTCCCACAACTCAAAATACTCCTCCTCCAGCTGCAGTTCCTGCTCAATGAGGTGTACCATTAAATTAGCCTCCATGGACCATGGTTCCAGTCCCAGACCACGACAGCGTTCCACAAATAAGTTGTTGTGCCTTTTAAAGGTTCCTATGCCCCCTTCAGGATCACCATACACAATGTCTTGGAGGCCAGAATCTGTCTCCAAGCGGAAATCAAACTCCTCTCCAAGGCCACCAACTATTTTGGCGTGAAAAATTTGATATTGGTTCTCCAAGGCAACCTCTTTTCTTACTAGTACTTCCAGCCAGCCCATTAGCTCATCGTCCTGCCACAGATTCAGAATCGCCATCCATTTCTCTAGACGCAGTGTCTCTCTGTAGCCAAGTCTTTGCTGAGCTGGAGTTCTCGCTCCATTGCGCTCCTGCTAGATCCTCTGGCAATACTGGTCTAGTACGTTGGACACCTCTTGTGCGGTCATCTTACTGGGGTATAAGTGCCTGGCTGCTTTAAACCGTCTTGTTGCTTCTTAGGTGATATCCGTCTGTTCCATTCTTGGTCTTTCTGTAGAGTCGTCCCACCTCTGCCAGCTAATTGTCACAACCTACAATGATGATGGAGTATAGAGGATCCTAGTCCTCTTTTCTCCTGTAGGTTTTAGACCTAAGATTTGGGTGACTCAGACCAATGAACCTTCTTTGCGGATGCAAGAGCATAAGTCCCAGCTTAAGGTAGTGTGCGCTGGGAAAACCT
Organism: Discoglossus pictus; assembly: GCA_027410445.1. Taxonomy (NCBI): domain Eukaryota; kingdom Metazoa; phylum Chordata; class Amphibia; order Anura; family Alytidae; genus Discoglossus; species Discoglossus pictus. The sequence goes on from CM050168.1 coordinate 41,066,724, forward strand.
GGCAGGGAGTCAGAAACGATCTCCTCTACTAGCATATGCCCTTGGGTCAATAATACACCTGCACACAAAGTCTTGATGAAAATTATGAACCATGTTTTATTTTAGAACAGCATATTTAACCACATCACACAAGAATGGGGGAAGTGGCTACCGTTATCCAGCCCCAAATGACGTCTGGCCAATCATGAAGGGGAACTGTGCGTGAACCAATAGTCCCCTCCCAGGTCCGCCCACTAGGCGAGGCCAACTAATTAATTTGGGCTTTGAATGTCCAGGGGAAAGCATGTCTTTTACTCTCCTGTGCCCATTCTATGAAGGCTGAGAAGCCTTCAGGCCATCCCATTGTTTCTGGGTGCCTGCCTGTCTGCTCTCCAGCTGTGAGCTTCCCATTGTTAGTTCTATGCTGGATACTTAGCTAATGGGATTAACAGGCCTTTGGGAACAAAGGAGGCGTAGCTGTATTCAATGGCTTCCCCTCTACAATATAATGACATACTAATATAATACCATACATTCATATTTACAAATACCACACACAATGTTTCACACACATAGAACCAACACATCCCACCAGCTCCCTCACATGACACCCATTACAATGAGCCTAAACATGGAAGGGATGGGGATATGCTAAGGGGTAAACTTATAATAATTTATCCCCTAGACCACAACACAACAATATATCCATAACAAGTGGGCCCCAAACCTTTTGTTCCTCCCCATGGCAACAGCATGTGGAAGACCACCCAGCCCAAAATGGCCACCGCTGCCAGTCACAAAATGGCCCCAGCATAGTTCACACCAAATCCAATATGGCCACTGGCTGATTCATGACACCTAATGGATGGTACTTAAGCCAACTCCTAACCCAGGTCCCTGGTCTCTCCCAAACTTAGGATCCTGGCAGCAAAGTGCCCGGATCTCTCACATCTATTCTCTCATCTCCCCCTCCTGTATGTGTTCCCCTCTTCCTCACTCTTTTAACACACCTCTTACTTCTCTAAACCTCCCAAATATGCCTCTCTCTCGACCTCAGCATACATTATTTTGTATTCGACAAACCCACATTCCCCATAAATAAATGACAGACACGTATATGGGAATAAAACCAGGCCACAGCCTTTATTTGAATTAACAAATAACCAAAACCAGAGGTGACTGCTCACTTCCTCCAAGGGAGCCCAACCATCTGTGGTCTGCAGGAACCTCGTGCCCAGGAGACCTCATAACTATACCAGGTGTATACCACCACCATAAATATGCTCCCACTTAATGAGAGCAATCACCCCGCCACCAGATAGCCCATTACTGCTAGCACCGCCCAACAATAAAGGCAAGGCCTGCTGAATACCTTCCCTCAGCACAAAATTAAAGACCCTAAGACTCACTTCGTTAAGGTGGACCTGCAATTTCCAAATCACAATGCCTGATAACAACTCCCCCCAGATGCCTAACAAATGACCCAACTATTTTGTTCAACCTAATTCGGGCCTTGTCCAGCCTACCTGCATCCAAAGCTACCCTCCATTTTAATCGTGGGGTAATCTAAGACCAGCTGATAACTAAACCTGTGAACAACCTAGCAACTTACGAAGATCAGACCTTATGCTCATGACTAAATCTTTCAATGAAACCACCCCCAAATAGTTACCCCCTAAGTCAATTAACATGCCCCCAGGGGGCTTAAACATTCTGGCATAAGACACTACCTTGCATAGTAACTGGTGCCACCGCATGCCCCTTATGCCCAACCACTTAATATCCAGGACTGAAGGACAACAACCTAACTGTGCTCCTCTCTCTTGGATTGCAGCCGTCCCTCTGGCCCAATAAATGAAAGAATGGCCACAGGCATATGGGGGAACCTAGAAAACAAACATAAAACTCCTAGACTCCCATCTACCTATCTTTTTTACTGTATCCACATACAAACCCAACCTAGCCACCTCTGTGGATGCCCCAATCCTAAAGGAATGCGTACCAAACTGCCCCGAGTCTAGCTGCTATGCTGAAATGCAAGACTTGAACACTGATGTAAACTGAAACTTGGTGAAACTAACACCATCCCTATGAACCAGGAGCGAACCCTCAACCCAAGTACAGAGATAGAGACAAAACAGGGCAACAGCTGCTACCTGGAGCTGCATATATAAAAACTCTTTTCCTCGGCCTAGCTGGTCAGTTTTGGACCTCCTAATATTAATAGAAATAAATGATTCACCTGCTATACCATCAGAAAATAACAAACTCTCAGAAATATGAAAAGCCCCAAAGAACGCTAGCACAAATGCCGCCCTAAACAGAAGAATTATTTGTAACATCCTCCTTACCCAAAATGTTAAAATAAAAGGCTAACGCTGATAACACTTTCGCCAGGGCAGTAAAGGGAGATACCCTGTGCGTGTTTTTCCATTATGAATACTAACAGGACCTGTACTGTGTTGCACTGCAAATCATGATGCCTCTCATCCTTACAAAACTGTACCCATTCTGCCCACACTTTATTATAACAATCCCAGGTACCCTTAGCCAATGAGCTGCTGACCAGTGCAGTTATACCTGGTACGCTAGCTTTCATAATTCCAGTGGCATTGTGGTTCTCTGGACATCAAGAGAGAGCATCAGCTATAACATATATGTACACTGCCCTGCAAAATATGTTAAGGAGCAGGCATTTTAAAACCATTCTCCTAAGAAATAGCACTACTGGCATTGACGATGCCGAAATAGAATTAATGTCCTGTACAACACCCAAGTTGTCACAATGGAATACTATGTGTTGATTCCGAAAGCTATCGCCCAACAAATGCAACAACACCAGAATAGGGAATAGTTCCAAAAAGGCCATGTTTTTCAACCTGGAATGATCCCAATTTGCAGGCCACACCTCTGCACACCAATGCCCCTTATAAAAAGCTTGGAAACCTTTTAAACCAGCCGCATCGGTAAAAATATCTAGTTCAGAATTTAGCACCGAATCACGCATGACTGACGGCCCATTAAAGTGCGAAAGGAACAGATCCCACGCCCTAAGGTCCTCTTTGTGTTCCACCATCACTTTAATGCGATGGTGCACACTTCTCATTCCAGCCTTGGCAAGCAACAACCGCTGCAAAAAAATCCTAGCCATCGGAATAATCCGACAAGCAAAATTCAATTTAGCGAACAGCGACTGCATGTCCTTGAGCGTCACCTTCTTCATTGGTAACATGCGTCTCACCGACTCCAACATGTCCGAAACCTTGTCCAAAGGGAGGCTGCATATCATAGTCAATTTGAATCCCCAAAAAACGTATGTGAGTCGGGCCCACCGTTTTTTCTTCCGCCAAAAGGAATTCCAAAATCCGCTGCGATATCTGAAAAGGTCTGAAGCAATACAGAACAGTCGGCCAAATTGCGCAAACCTATAAACAAAAAAATCATCTAAATAGTGAACTAGGGAACCTAAACTTGACCTCATTACTGTAACCCAATGAATGAATTAACTGAAATTCTCAAAATACGAGCAGGAAATCAAGCAGCCCATTGGCAAGCACAGGTCAATGAAATATTGGCCATCAACCTGACAGCCTAACAGAAATTGGGAGAAAGGATTTACTGGTAGTAGTCGAAAAACAGATTCAATGTCGACTTTCGGCAACAGCGCTCCCTCTCCTGCTTTGCTTACCAGCTCGATCGCCCGTGAAAATTCAGTATATGAAACTGCCGATAAACTTCTATTGATACCTTCATTAACTGATGAACCTTTTGGGTATGACAGACAACGTATTAAACAAAAACAGCCAGACTCCTTTTTGGGGACCAAACCCAATGGGGAAACCTGCAAGTTGGACAAAAGAGGTTCATAGTGCACGGATCAACAGAAGAAGGTATAATGAACCCGTCCAAAAAGCTGGACAACAACAACTTAGCAGCCGTAGCCCGAAGCTTACCGTACTCCCTTAACCAAGGTCATATCCTTTCTATCCACACCGGGGTCTTCCCCTTTCTGAGCCATTCCCTTTGGTTTTTGGGGCTTTGTTTTCTTGAAACAGCGAAAAAGAGGATGCCGCAACCCGCATTCAAAGCAGTCATGCTAATATTTACACGCCGAACCCCATTTACATGAGCTCTCATTGAAAGCGAAGCAACAACCACCTTTCTTCCCCGTCGCAATCGAACCCGGCTTAGCGATAATAAGGGGACACTTTTTTCGAATTCTCCTTTTCTTCTACTTTCAGATCCATGAAACTATCTAACGAAAGTAAGTAAAATAATTCAATAAACTCGCGGTGCCAGATTCTCTCTCTGACATCCTGAGGAACATGCTCCCTGATAGGCCCAATTGAACACAGGGAGGTCTTTTTAAGTGCCCTCTCTGCTATCTTAAGGATCACAGATTGGGACGTAGTCGCCTCTGTAACGGCTTTCTCAGCTTAACCACTACCCACTGACTCTAGCGAGCTAGCCCCGAGCTCGCACACCGTATTTGTGGGAGAGCTGACTACCATAAAACTTTGGTGGATATATATTTGGTTTATATTTACACGCCAAACCCCATTTACATGAGCTCTCATTGAAAGTGAAGCAACAACCACCTTTCTTTCCTGTCGCAACCGACCCCGGCTAAGCGACGCTCTTATCATCGCGCTGCATACTAGGCAAGACTGACTGTCACTGCTGTTCCGTTCCTTGGAGGGCGATCTGCCATTATGCCTGCAACGAGAGAGCTAGGTCTCCACCGCCTCGCTCTTCCTGCCTGTACTGCTTACCCAACTGCCCCCCTCCCCCCGTGAGGGGAAGTAGGCCTGGTCCTGCTTGCAACTGACAATGATCGTGACCTTGCTCTGGTACTGGAAGCCTGCTGCCTATGCAGCGAGACTGCACGCTCGTCCTGCCTTGGTGACCAGTCTCCTTGGATTATACCTGCTCCTACCATCCAGATAAGAGGGCAGTGGGCTCGTCTGTCATGCGCCCCATACGCCTGCGTCTGACTGGGGAATGTAACTCCCTCCCACTGTTATGTATTGGACTGTATCTCCTCCTCTGAAAAGATCTGTCCGCCCTGGTCCTGACTAGCTGATGCTCTCTCCTGTCATGTTTCTGCGCCTGGTCCTGACTTCACGCCCTCACCTGGATGGGGATGCCCGTCCCTCCTGCGCCCTACGGGGCCATTCATCTGCTGTAGATATTCAACCCCATGTTGTGTCGCCTGCTCCCTGATCAGGGCTAAGTTGGACATAGTCGGTGTTGTCATGATATTCACCATGTGCTTACATCCAGACTAACTGGCATGGGTGGGAAAATTGGGTTTTGCTACCCTTCCCCCTGGTAGCCCAACACTCAACGCTCCCAAACACTTGCCCAGTCAAAGCCCCTACCCCCATACTGCTTCCAGGGGCTGTCTTTCTCTATAGGAGCAGTTTCTCTCCCTCTCACACCTGCTTGCTCCTCACATCTCCCTCCTGTACTTGCGTCTCTCTTTCTCTCACAGCTGCTCACTCCTCACACCTCCCTCCTGTATGTCCTTCCCTCTCCCACACACCTGCTAGTGCCTCACAACTTCCTCTTGTATGTATGTGTTCTCACATCAACAGTCTCTGTCTCTGTCTCACACCTGCTCGCTCCTCACACCTCCTTCCTGTACATGCTCCTTTTTCTCTCAAGCTCTATCTTACAGCATCTATCTCTCATGTAGCTGCACACTCCTCACACCTCCCTTCTGTATGTGCTCCTCACTCTCCCTTTCTCAGAGCGGTCTCTCACACCTCCCCTCTGTATGTGCTCCTCTCTCTCTCTCTTTCACTCTCTCACAGCAGTCTCTCACACCTCCCTTCTGTATGTGCTCCTCTCTCTCTCTTTCACTCTCTCACAGCAGTCTCTCACACCTCCCTTCTGTATGTGCTCCTCACTCTCCCTTTCTCAGAGCAGTCTCTCACACCTCCCTTCTGTATGTGCTCCTCACTCTCCCTTTCTCAGAGCAGTCTCTCACACCTCCCTTCTGTATGTGCTCCTTACTCTCCCTTTCTCTCACAGCAGTCTCTCACACATCCCTTCTGTATGTGCTCTCTCTCTTTCTCTTTCTCACAGCAGTCTCTCATCCCCCTCCTTCTCTCACAACAGTCTCTCACACCTCCCTCCTGTATGTACTCCTCTCTCTCTTTCTCTCACAGCAGTCTCTCACACCTCCCTCCTATATGACCTGTATGTGCTCCTGTCCCACTCTCCCTGTCTCTCACAGCTGTCTCTCACACCTCCCTCCTGTATGTGCTCCTTTCTTTCTCTTTCTCACAGCAGTCTCTCACCCTCCCTCCTGTATGTGCTCCTCTCTTTCTCCCACAGCAGTCTCTCACCCTCCCTCCTGTATGTGCTCCTCCCTTTCTCTCACAGAAGTCTCTCACCCCTCCCTCCTGTGTGTGCTATACTCTCACTCTCCCTTTCTCTCACAGCAGTCTCTTACACATCCCTCCTGTATGTACTGCTCTGTCTTTTTCTCTCAAAGTAGTCTCTCACCCTTCCCTTCAGTATTTACTCCTCTCTCTCTTTCTCTCGCAGCAGTCTCTTACACATCCCTCCTGTATGTACTGCTCTCTCTCTCTTTCTCTCACAGCAGTCTCTTACACATCCCTTCTGAAAGTACTGCTCTCTCTTTCTATCAAAGTAGTCTCTCACCTTTCCCTTCTGTATTTACTCCTCTCTCTCTCTCACAGCAGTCTCTTACACATCCCTCCTGTATGTACTGCTCTCTCTCTCTTTTTCTCACAGCAGTCTCTTACAAATTCCTCCAGTATGTACTGCTTTCTCTTTCTCTCAAAGTAGTCTCTCACCTTCCCTTCTGTATTTACTCATCTCTCTCTTTCTCTCACAGTAGTCTCTTACACATCCCTCCTGTATGTACTGCTCTCTCTTTCTCTCAAAGTCGTCTCTCACCCTTCCCTTCTGTTTTTACTCCTCTCTCTCTTTCTCTCACAGCAGTCTATCACACCTCCCTCCTATAGGTCCTGTACGTGCCCCTCTCTCACCCTCCCTTTCTCTCACAGCAGTCTCTCACCCCTCCCTCCTGTATGTACTACTCTCTCTTTATCTCACAGCAGTCTCTCACCCCTCCCACCTGTATGTACTACTCTCTCTCTTTATCTCACAGCAGTCTCTCACCCCTCCCACCTGTATGTACTACTCTCTCTCTTTATCTCACAGCAGTCTCTCACACCTCCCTCCTGTATGTACTACTCTCTCTCTTTCTCTCACAGCAGTCTCTCACACCTCTCTCCTGTATGTACTACTCTCTCTCTTTATCTCACAGCAGTCTCTCACACCTCCCTCCTGTATGTACTACTCTCTCTATTTCTCTCACAGCAGTCTCTCACACCTCCCTCCTATATGTCCTGTATGTGTCCCTCTCCCACCCTCCCTTTCTCTCACAGCAGTCTCTCACCACTCCCTCCTGTATGTGCAACACTCTCACTCTCCCTTTCTCTCACAGCAGTCTCTCATACATCCCTCCTGTATGTACTGCTCTCTCTTTCTCTCACAGCAGTCTCTCACCCTCCCTCCTGTATGTACTCCTCTTTCTCTTACTCTCACAGCAGTCTCTCACATCTACCTCCTATATTTCCTGTATGTACTCCTCTCCCCCTCTCCCTTTCTCTCACAGCAGTCTCTCACACCTCCCTCCTGTATGTACTACTCTCTCTCATTATCTCACAGCAGTCTCTCACACCTCCCTCCTGTATGTACTACTCTCTCTCATTATCTCACAGCAGTCTCTCACACCTCCCTCCTGTATGTACTACTCTCTCTCATTATCTCACAGCAGTCTCTCACCCCTCCCTCCTGTATGTACTACTCTCCCTTTCTCTCACAGCAGTCTCTCACCCCTCCCTCCTGTATGTACTACTCTCTCTCTTTATCTCACAGCAGTCTCTCACCCCTCCCTCCTGTATGTACTACTCTCTCTCTTTCTCTCACAGCAGTCTCTGACACCTCCCTCCTATATGTCCTGTATGTGCCCCTCTCCCACCCTCCCTTTCTCTCACAGCAGTCTCTCACACCTCCCTCCTGTATGTACTACTCTCTCTCATTATCTCACAGCAGTCTCTCACACCTCCCTCCTGTATGTACTACTCTCTCTCATTATCTCACAGCAGTCTCTCACACCTCCCTCCTGTATGCGCTACTCTCACTTTCTCTCACAGCAGTCTCTCACACCTCCCTCCTATATGTCCTGTATGTGCCCCTCTCCCACCCTCCCTTTCTCTCACAGCAGTCTCTCCCAGTCTCCCCCTTCTTCCTCCTGCACACGTTTGTTGGGTTCATGCTGGTTATGTTTTGGGCACAGCGCATCGCCGCCTCGTTCACGATGTCTTTTGTAACGACTTAAATGTCATCTTCCTGCAATTACACAGAGAACAGAGAAATGAACACAGCTATTTCCCACAGGGGAGCTGTCTTAAATGAAGCCTCTCTTGTTGGAGATTGTTCACACGGCTTGGAACACAATGTGTAGATGTGGGACTCTAACCTACAATATGGCTGTGTAACAGAGGAGGAGGGACGTCTGGCCTAAAATACACACTGCAACAGGAAGGGTACATTATTGTATTTAACATGGCACTTTCATTAGGCCCCTTTGCACCTACATGGGGCTAACACATGAAACAACAAACTCTCATTAGGTCATGGAAAGGAAAAGCCATCCTGGTTCATCAACATATACCAAGAAGGATAAAAGACCAGTTCTCTTACATATAGACTCAGTGAACATTGATTCCACTGACACTAAGGATTCTGGGTAGTGGTGTATTTATTGTATTTAACATGGCACTTTCATTAGGCCACTTTGCTCCCAGTGCTCAATCAATTAAACAGGTCACTTTCATAAGGTCACTGTAATGTTATCCATCCTGGTCTCTCTCAATGTCTCACCTATAGTACTTTAGCACCGAATCTTTGCGTGAACCCATGCCACAGCCTTTGCTGTAACCTTTTTCGTTTTTGCATGGCAAGCTGATGCGGCAGTTAATGTGCAAGAACCATGATCCCTTGAACATTAAATGGTAACTGAAGTCTACTTGCATAATGTGCGTCCAAGCACATTAGTCACAAAGAAAGGACCTTGGATGCAGCTAAGATCTCCATTTTGTTTGTACTGAAAAGGCTTCCACAATGATACAGAACGTACAATGTACAACTGCAACGCTCAGTAGGCTCAGGTGACCATTCAAAAAAGCAAAATGTTGAAGTGCACCTGCTACAAATACTAAACGTTACTGGTAAATGTGGCCCTCGCATCAATAATATCAAGTAGTATTACTATTTTGTTTACTACATGTGGCAGATGGGCAAATACTTATTACAAGTAGTTATCCGGCACCCATGGGGATTGGTAGATGCTGAATAAATCTAGTGGTTGCTTGAGAGTTACTATTAAAAGAGGCCGATTAACAGCACTCTGCTAAGTATATTTGTCAGTGAGGGCTGTTCTAGCAGCAGCAGCAGCTTTCACTCCTCACTTACACACAGGTACATTCAGCTGGAGGTTGCAGTGCTGAACCCGGGCAATGTAGCGCCAACACTGCACTGGCTCATTCACTCATACCTGTCTGTTTCTAGGTACCATTGAATTGACAGACATACAGTGGATGCAATCTAGGTGCCTGTAAGCATTTTGTGGCATGACAACCTGGCGACTGGCATTTGTTGAGCCCTGTACATTTTTATTTTTATTTAAAGTATAGTATTCAATTTTTTGTGTCTAAGCGATTACTTAAAGCCAGCACATTTTTTAAATGAATTGTTCAGTCCTACTCTGAATCTAATTTACTTACACTGCATTGGCAAGTTTCAGATATGCTATGTTAGATGAGGATAGAGTATACACTTGTGTAATGTATTTTATTTTATGCACGGGCATCTAGAAATCTAAAACCTCCTTTGCCACTGCCAGTGAACGATGGCATCTTTGTTTCATTAATATAGCTTCGGACTTATTATATATACTCCACCACTATATTGTAATATATTCTAAATCCCCCTCCAAGATACTCATTCCACACTGTTTGGTTACAAGCCACAGGCCTGATCAGTGTCCTCCTTTTCATATGAGAGTAATGCATGAGGAAGAGAAAATGGGAGGGTTTGAATTGAATGCATTGAAGCTTTCAAACTGCCTGAGGAGGTAAATACACTGTTGACGGATAATTTAATTTAAATATTAAGCCCCATTGCAACCAAAATAGAGTTGTCAAAATTAGAGTGTTAAGATGCATTTATTTTAAAGATCATAAAGCAGATTAAATATGACTAACTCAAAGTATCCCTTCTGGATCGCTACCTTGTTGTGGTGAAGGGGCTTGTGTACCTCAATGATGCTGTGAGCTATACCTTGTAGGGTCACCCAAGATGGCCAGGTCATAGCAGAGACGTCAGGCAAATTGTGGTCCACTGGAGAAGGAACTAACAATCCCCTCCAGTATCTTTGCCAAGAAAACCATATGGATAAGCACAACAAGAGACATATTTGTCTGGCGTGCTGCAGTCCGTCGGGTCAAGGAGAGTCATACAAAACTGAACGACTTAACAACAAACAAAGTAGAGGTAGGTTTGCTGGTCTATCCATTTATAAACAAAATCAATCATGACATATCCACTTTACACATGCATCCAAAAATAAACACACTGACACAATGATACATCTATACACACACCACTAATATATAGATATACTGAAAGTAAACAAGGAGTATAACTTGCTGAATGTGTCTTTTTTTTAAAAACTGGATGATCTGTAATCTTAATAAAAAATCACAGTTTTAACATTTAAACCTGACTCCCAGCTCGTCAGCCATTTTTAGTTCTCCATATGTTTCCGTTCGTGTCAGCCAATGAGATGATGCATCAGCTGAGGCTCACTGTGTTCTTTATGGGTGCATGTGGAAGAATTCTGAAGGGCTGACTTGCCCTGACCGCTTTGCTTTTGGAAATTAAAATGATGGTTTTAAACTATTTTATTTAAAAATCCATTTTAGTTTTTTTTAGAATACACACATAATTACTTATTCAAACTTGCAAGCTATTTGTTGCTAGTGTAATGCATTTATTTGGCATTATTTGTCTCTTGGTTTATACTGTTTATGTTGTTTAAGCTAATTTTCATAAATATAAAAAAAAATCAGGACAGATTAAGTCTCAGGAGAATGCAATGTGTGTCATCAGTCGATTACCAGCAAACAAAAAGAACAATTATTTCTCAGAATTTCTCCTGAACATTCTCAGCACAACTATTTCTAGTGAAGGGCTCAGAATCTGGGCTTATTAAGCTAATTGTTTTACTTGTTGTCACGTATGCACTGGAAGGAATTTGAGCTGTCTTGCTTCTTGCTACAAAGAATCCTAATAAAGGGCATTGCCATTAGGTGACTACATAACTGTCTATAAGAACTGGCCCTTTAAAGTGGGACTGATCCACATCTTTAAACCATTAAAACGGTCACTGTCATCAGGTCACTTTGCTCCTACATGGGGTTGACTCTTTAACCCATTAAACATGTCATCATCAGGTGACTATGCTCGTACATGGGACTGACCTTTTAACCCATATCACTATTATTAGACCCCTTTGATCCCACATGGAATGACACTTTTAAACCATTAAATAAGTTGCTGTTACTGGGGTACTTTGCTTTAAGGGTCATTTACCTCACTGTAAATCTCTAACATGGTGAGAAAGAGCACACAATTATTAAAATTATGTATTTTCTAAATAATTTCTCTTAAAAAAGCTATAGCCTTTTCCTTAGCAAGTTTGCTCTTCCAGAACAGTACAGCATCTTCAACTATCCCACTCTTATTCCACTGACCAACCTACAGTAGCTCTACCATTGGCAGTCCCATCTTCCTATCAGGTAGCCCCACAGGGCTCATTTGAATTCCCGGCTCCCAGTGCTCAATCAAAGTAGCGTTACTGCTGCTGCTTTCCAGATGGTCGCCACCAAGAGAGTCCAACCAATTAGCCCAGGGCTGACAACCGCACAAATTATCAGCCTTATTAAATTGCGATTCAGCAAATTTAAAAGGGCTCTATTTAAGCACACAGCATATTTTTTTTACAGAAGTTTTTAGTTAGTGAAGACCTTGCTTTTGGATAGAAGTTCACTAACTAAAAACTACTGTAAAAAAATATGCTGTGTGCTTAAATAGAGCCCTTCTAAATTTGCCGAATCGCAATTTAATAAGGCTGTAATTGGGCATTTTTTAGCTTTGGGGATGTTATATATAGTTCCAGACAGAGTAGTTAGATTTACATTATCAGCCTAAGGGGTAAATGGTGGGCCCCCACAGCTACCACATATATAGTATCAAGTCACTATAATAGTATAGATATCAGCACTGATTAGTAAGGGGTAAGTGGTAGATCCCCAGCCCCACCATAATAGATAGCTAGGGACCATCCACTTCAAACTTAATTTAAATGGTTCTTTAATATTATATTTTTTGCACTCACCAGTAGTAAATTTTACCTCTTATTGCACTAGCACTTTAATATTCACTGCCTGGAATTATTTTTTCCTCTCAAATAGCCACTAAATTATCTAATATCTATCAAGATATTAACCAAGTATCTATTCATCCTTGGGCTATACACTCTATATTTGAGGAAAATTAGAAGTAAAAGGACACAGTATATTATATCTACATTAGTGACAATATACTGAATATATAGATAGATTTATTATAGTCAACACTAAGGAAGAAGTTTAGTGTGTCAACACTTATTTTAAATATGTTTTAAATCTTTATTTTTAAATATATTAATAAAAATTATATGTTTTAAACTATTTTTTCTGATTCACCTTATCTACTTAATAGAGGAGTTTACCTGGATTCAAAAGTGTGTCTTTCTTTCCCTTTTTTTCTGATTAAACCCCACAAATTATGAACCGACCAATCCGTGGGGACAGCTTGTGACTCATTGGACCATTATCTAATCAGATTGTTCTTAAAGCTCTTTAAACCTAAATCCCCACCTTCCCCTTAATGGTCTTATCAAGATAGAGACAAACACTTAATGGTAGGCTGATGCTCTAAAGTTCCATCATTTTACAAAGAAAGTTAATTTTCCTTAGGATTGATATTTAATATAGACCCACTTTAAATTATTAATTTTTTTTTTCTTTCAAAATCTTTTTATTGACACATAAGCAATGTTCAATAACACAATATTGTTGGACTCGCAGGTCCAACACAATTTTGCTTAAACAGGATTTTATAACAATATTTTAGATATCTTGTACAACTTTGTCAATAATAATTATCCTGTCCTGACAATATTGGGTGTCTGCTTTATGTGTCCACCATAACCTTTTTCCGTTTTCTCAACTTTGCAGGAAACGCCTGCTAGCTATTCCTTCCCTAGCAATTGACTTCTCAATACTAAACTTGTCAAATTCTTACATGTGAGCTAATTCGTTGTCTTTCCATGTAGATATATGTAGATGTTCAATTTTGCATAGCTCGAGAATTACATTATTCACCTAGTATATGGGAAGTATAACATCGAACAAACAATGAATAAAAAAGTCAATGAACTTATTTCCTGTATCTTCCTTGCTTTTTTTTTTTTTTTCCTCCTTCTTCCTGTCTATCTTCTTCAGTTTACTCAATTCGCCAATAGTTGTCAACGCCCAATACACCCGTCACCTTGGCCTGGAGTCTTCGCCTCATCCGATTACGCCTTCCCTTCCTAGTGTACTAATTTCCACTCTAAATCAAGTTTTTGTTAAATTAAAATAGCTTTGTCCGACTCCACCCATCTGTCCCAAATTTGACTAAAAGGGGAGAGGTAGTTGTTTATTGAATGCGTCATTTTTTCATAAATCATGATGTGGTTTAATTTTTTTATAAACTCTTGGGCGTCTAAATAGGGTGATTTCCAATTCTTTGCAATGTGGCTTTTGGTTGCCAGCATGACCATTTGTATCCACTTGTTATGGTTCTTACTAACGTTCAGTACTGGCATTCCCAGTAAGCATGTCTCCCTAGAGGGGTGTATTTCCCTGTCTAATACCTCAGTGATCATTGCAGTTACCCTTCGCCACAGGGCCTGTACTTTTGGGCAGTCCCACCAGATGTGGCCAAAGGTTCCTCTATCTGAGCAGTTCCTAAAGCACTCAGGAGGGGAAAGCGGATTTATCTTATTTAGCCTGTCAGGTGTCATGGATACCCTGTGTAGTACTTTAGTTGCTGTTTCTAAATAGCTAAAGAAGAGGGAGCCTTTAATCAGTGCCTTGTGTATTTTTCCCCATCTCTGGGTGTCCCATTCTACTTCCATTTCCTTTTCCCATTGTAGGACATGTTTAGGCTTTTGGTCTTTAAGTGGCTTGTTGGCAAGCGAGTAAAGGGTACCAATTATGCCTCTGGCTAGGGGATTCTGCGCACATACTTTCGCGAACCAGGTGTCCTGTGGGGGACCCCAGGATTTGACCAGTTCTTGGACCCTGTGGCATATCTTGTTATAATTAAATATCTCCCTGTCTGGTAGATTGTACTTATTTATGAATTGTATAGGGGTTAGAAGGTTGCCGTCTTGGAACCATGCCCCTAGCAGGTCTAGTTTCCGCGAGAGCCACCACGCTTTTGAGACCCCCCCTAATTCCTTCATAATCTGGGACCCCGAAAGGACTGGCGTGAGAGATGAAAGGGAGTGTGTTAACTGCCGCTTGAAGTTCGCCCCTCTCCACTCCTGCAGGGATAATTTAATCATTGGATTATTGTAGCCTGATTTTGCTATTGGGGGGAGTGTCGGGGACCAAATGATATTATCCCATTTGTAGGGTTTCATTTGATAGTTCTCTAGGAATACCCACATTGGTTGGTGTTCACTGGAATGGGCTTGTGGTAGGAAGGAAATCTGGGCTGCTTTAAAGTAGTGTATTAAATTTGGGCAAGCCAAACCCCCTGCTTCTCTGTCTCTATACATTAGGGACTTGTTGATTCTCGGGTGTTTATGTTGCCCGATGAATCGGAATACCGCTTTTTGGAAGCCATCTAGATCTCGTCTATGTATTCAGGGAGTGTTCTAAAATAGTATAAGATTTTGGGTAACATGTTCATTTTAAAAGCGTTTATTCTGCCTGTCCATGACAGGTTGTATCTATTCCACCTAAGTAGATCTGCTTGTAATTTTTTGTAAAGGGGGATATAATTTTCTTTGTATAAAGCTGACAACTCTGGTGTAAGGTTAACTCCTAGATATTTGATACTTCCCTTTGGCCATGAGAACGAGTGTCCCTCTTTTAGGGCTTGTACCTGGTCTGAGGGCACTCTCATGCATATTATTTCAGATTTATCTGCGTTAACTTTGAGGCCTGACAAGTTCCCAAACCGGGACATTAAGTCCATAAGGGCTGCTATTGAGGTTACCAGTTTTGTAAGCGTGCACAAGATGTCATCTGCGAACAAGCTGCATTTCATTTGTTGACATCCCACCTCAATACCCTGTATGGTGGGGCATGTCCTAATGGCCTGAGCAAGAGGTTTGATGGCTAGAGCGAATAGTAGCGGGGACAGGGGGCATCCCTGCCTCGTACCTCTCTGGATGTTTATAAGATCTCTATTAGCCCCTGGAAGCCTAAGGCTTGCCGTCGGTGCTTTGTTTAATGTATTTACTAGATTTGTAAATTTGCCTCTGATGCCGAATTTATCTAGAACCGCATGTAAATAAGGCCATTCAACGGAGTCGAATGCCTTTTCTAGATCTAAGGCTACTAGACTGAGAGGTATATTCGCCTTTTTAGCTATGTGGGAGACATTTAGAATATGTCGTATGTTATCCCCAGCTTGTCTGTACGGCACAAAGCCCACTTGGTCTTTGTGTATTACTTTGGGGAGGAATTTCGCTACCCTTGCTGCCATTAGCTTAGATAGGATTTTAATGTCCCCGTTTAACAGGGATATTGGCCTATAGTTCCTTGGATTTAAAGTATCCTTTCCTGGTTTAGGGATAAAGATTACATCTGCCTGGTTTAGCTCGGCTGGCATTGGCTCTCCTAATAGCATCTCATTAAATAATTTGCTTAGGTGTGGGGCCAGGTGTTTTGCAAGGCTTTTATAGTATAAGTTTGAGTAGCCATCCGGGCCAGGGGCTTTTCCTGCTTTAAGCGTTTTTTATAGTGTCAATGACTTCGGACGGGCTTATCTCTGCATTTAGGGAGTCTAATTCCCCCTCCGAGATTTTGGGAATGTCTAGACTGTTAAGGAATTCCTGCACTGTGAAGTTATTGGCTTTTGTTTTTGCAGAGTAGATTTCTTGGTAGCACTTGTGGAATGTCTTTTTTATTTCCGATTGGTTCATTGTAATTTCTCCACTATCCGTTTTAATTTTGGTGATATGAGTTAAGTTTTTCTTTAGGTTGAGTCTGCGTGCAAGCATAGGGGAGGGCTTGTTACCCTGGGCGTAAAACTTATGCCTAGTTTTCCTAAGGGCCTGTTCAGTTTTAGCGGCAAGTACTGCATCTAGTTCTAGTCTAGCGTTGTCTAGCTGGGTTCTAGAGACCCCAGGAGCTTTGGCCTGAATTGCTTTTTCCAAGTACTGCACTTTTTTAAATAAGTCATTTTCTTTTTGAATGCATTGTTTCTTTCTGGCAGCTGCCAGTTTAATTATGGTGCCTCTAATGTATGCTTTGTGCGCTAGCCAGACCCACCCTATATTTGCCTCGGGGACCATGTTTAACGTAAAGTAATCTTGAATGTCATGTTCTATTTGTGCTAGCGATCCAGGATTGGTTAGAAGTGCCTCGTTTAAGCTCCACTTCCCAGGGGTTGTGAGACTAAGTCCCAGTTGAATTTTGATGCTAACTACCGCGTGGTCAGACCAAGGGCAAGGGTGGATCTGGGCATCCACTGTGTGGATAAATAGCGAGGTATGAGTTAGGAGAACATCTATTCTGGAATAGGAATTGTGAGTTGGGGAGTAATAAGAATACTCCTTTTCCGAGGGGTGTAGTCCTCTCCAGGCATCAATCAACTCTAACTCCCTCATTTGTGTGTGAATTGTTTTGAGCTGTTTCATGTTACACGTGGGATGGGTTGCTCTTGATCTGTCTACAGAAGGCTCGAGCGTAAGGTTAATGTCACCTCCTAGTATGATTCTGCCCCAGTCTTTTTGCTTCAAGGTAGTTAGCAATTTAGTGAGCGCTCTGGTGGGCGCTGTGGTGGGGGCATAGATATTAACCAATGAGATTCTGAGGTTTAGGATGGTTCCTGTTAAAATTAGATAATTACCCTCTTTGTCTTTGGTTTGTTTTTCTACTACAAATGGGAAATCACAGTGTATTAATGTAGCTAAGCCTGCTTTTTTGCTTTTCTGGTTGCAAGTGTAGAATACTGGCAATTCCTTGTGTAGGTAGGTGGGTACTTTGCCCTGGGCAAAATGGGTCTCTTGCATAAATATGACAGATGGATGGAATCTTTTATAAAACTGGAAAGCTTAGCATCTTTTAAATTACATTGTAAGAATGAACCAGAATGCCCTTGGTTTTAACTGACAAGTTCCATCAAAATTTAAAGTGGAGGGGGCGTGGAGGGGGTGTGTTAAAAAGGTGTGCTCTACATCAGCCATTGGTTTTTCGTGTAGTTAGCTTTATATGTTCTCAGTGGGGAGTGTGTGGCGGTTAGGTTACCTGGGTGTGGAATGCTGAAGGACCGTGACCTGCGCCGGGAACCTCCCTTGGGTGTCTTGGGCGCCGAGACCACCTGTAAACTGGATAGACTAAGAAGAAAAGCAAAGGAGATACAGAAGCTTAGATTCAACATTTCAATAAACTGGTTAAAACATTTCCTAACAATTTGGTAGTTTCCCTGTCTCCCTACCTGTTTCCATACCTTGAGGCCAGTAGCAATTGCTCCCATTACTGGGTTTGACCTCTTAGGGAGAGGACTTCCTCCTGGGGGTTCTACCTGGGTAGTTGTGAAGGGCTCAAAACTCCCCTTAATCTTCATCCCTCCAAATCATTTAAGTCACCTCAAGAGCTCCGCTACAGCTAGATCTGCATATCTGTATATAACAATCTATCTGTCTCTAACATAACTTAAACATTTTAGCTATTTGCTGCAATTTCTTCGGCTCAACCTGCTCAAGGGGAAAAAAAAGTGTTCAATACTCTCTCAATGATCAGCATCAGGATCCTTGCAGTCGGCTGACGGAGCGGTGTCCAGACCTCCTACTGTAGCTTGCTCCATGAGAGGCTCCCTACTGAAGGCTGCTGTTTTTGTTTTTTTGGCCGATACTTGCCACATCTTGGCAAGACTGGGTCTGGGTCTTGGACTTCTCCTTTCAGCGTCTCTATCCTCTGCTAGTAAATTCAGCTTTCTCAGGAGGATCTCAGCTTCTTCTACTGTGTGTACTCTGTAAGTGGATCCGCCCCGCTGGAAAATTTGTGAAAATGGAAAACCCCACTTGTAGAGGATTTTTGTGGCTGGACAATATCTCCAGCATGGGTTTCATCTCCTTCCTTTTCTGCAGTGTGGCCGGAGCCAAGTCCATGTATACTTGTATAGATGAGTTGTCCGGGCCTTTGATTTCTTTGAGCCTTCTCGCTGCTGTGAGTATCAAGTCTCTTGCGCTTTGTTTGGCAAACCTTATTATTATATCCTTAGGTTGGTTGTTAGCTTTTGTTGGGCCAAGGGCCCTATGCGCTCTTTCAATAGCCCAGTCTGCTTCGCTGCTTGTGGGAATGATCCCAAGTATGACCGCTTTTGAGTACTGCAGTATGTCTGAGATGCTGTTTGGGACATTTCTCAGTCTTATGTTATGTCTTCGTGAGAAGTTTTCAAGATCTTCAACCTTGTCAGTCAGCTCTTTTATCTGTGTGGAGTGTTGCGCCATTACCTCTTGATCATGCATCTGGGCTTCTACTATCTGGTCTGTTTGCTCCTCTAAGAGCTGCGTTCTTTGTCCCAGGCCATGCAGCTCCCTTTTCAGGTCAGTGATAGCAGTCGTCATTAGTTCTTGGAACATCAGTTTTATTTTTTCCATGTTTTTGTCTGTTAGTTCCACCTGAGCATGTGCTACTTCCGGCTCTCCCTCTCTGACCGGCGAGTTTGAGTTTTGCGGGAATAATGACGCATCGTTTGGAGCTTTGTAAAACTCCTGGATGTTTCTACTCGCTTGATTCTTTTTGGGTTTGGTGCTGCTGCGAGCCGCCATGATGCCGCCTTGTCCTGAGGGTGTGTTCTATAGAGGTTGCTGTCTTCTGACTCTGTGCTGTAGGTGAAGCAGGCTAGGGATTTTGCTTAGTTGAGCATGAGAGTTTAGGTGGGCTAGAGCTTTTCTGGTAGCCGGCTCATGTAGGTGACTTGCGTAATTCAGTGAGTTATTGCATCTTGCTTTTTGAATTGTTTAACATATTTACAATCCTAGTGAAACTTGTCTAGGTAAGTCTTGCCAGCTTATTTGTGACATGCTTCTCACAACTTGTTGTCGTTTATTAAGTTAGGAGAGATGCTGGGTTGTGATTCTGTCTCTTAAATCTTTTAACCCCTTTTAATCTTAATCTTTGCACAGATGCGTTGGAGGCAGTAATTGTGCTGTTGTAGGCTGTCCAGTTGGGGACTCCCCTGTGGGGCTTAAAAAGGCTGCTGTTAGTGCTGTCTGGGCCCCATTTTGGAGCCTTGTCTGAGGGCGGGCCCCTCTTGGTGTATGTGTCTCAAGATGGCCTCCTGCCCCCTCTAAGTAAATAGAGTTGTGCCACTTTAGATGTAGGGGTCTAGGCTGCCTCTATTTTGCTTATTTTTGCTAATGCACTACTTGTGTAGGGATGGTGAGGAAGGGATCTGGTGTACTGTGTCCCTCTTACCTCCCAGAGTAGCCTCTTTTTGGAGTCTGGCACCTCTTTCAGTCTCTGGCACAAGCTCAGTGGGGGACCAGGTGGTGGAGGCCTCAACCACTTACTTTGATCCAGTGGTAGGTGATGCTCGTTGGGGGTTAAAAGTGGGCTTCTGGGCTGCTTGGGTCGCCCCTGCAGCACTGCTCTGCAGCTGCTGCTGCTGCTGCTGATCGCCGGGGAGGCCGGATGCACCAGGCCTCAACCACGCGGCGTGTTAATTAGCCCAGATTTTCGTAATTCTTCTTTCCTCCTCTTCCCCTGCACCCCCTTACACTTGTGCTGGTGTTTAAAGGTTTTTTTTTGTGGGGGATTAGGGCAGATTACCCTGGATTGAGTGGGTATTGGGATGGAGCTGATGTCGGGCACGTCTTGCTGCTTCTCCCGTTAGGCCACGCCCCCTCCACTTTAAATTTTGATGGAACTTGTCAGTTAAAACCAAGGGTATTCTGGTTCATTCTTACATGGGCCACTTTATGTACAGACTTTATGGGCATCATTGAATCCTTGTGGGTTGAGCTAAATAGTGGAGGAGCTAATTCGAAACGCATATTGGTGGGAGTATGCTATAAACCCCCAAATATAGCTGAAAGTGAGGAAATACAATAATTGTTACAGATTGGAAATGCAGCTAAGCATGGGCAAGTTCTAATAATCGGAGACTTTAATTACCCTGATATAAACTGGATAAACGAGACCAGCAGCTCAGCTAAGGGGAGCAGGTTCTTGAGTACACTCAGGGATCATTTTCTGGCCCAGGTAATACAAGAACCTACTAGAAATGGGGCCATCTGGGATTTAGTCATCACATGTAATATTGATATAATATCAAATGTAAAAATAGGGGAATTCTTGGGGAACAGTGATCACAACACAGTCTCATTTGAGATTGAATACAAAAAACAGAGTTGTAAGGGGCCAACAAAAACTCTAAATGTTAAAAGGGCTAACTTTAATGGGCTACGGGCAGCAATACAACATATAGACTGGGACAAAGAACTTACAGGGAAGAATACTGAAAATAAATGGACAACATTCAAATCCTTACTAAATAAACATACTCATCAGCATGTACCATGTGGAAATAAAATGAATAGGAGTAAATCACATCCCATGTGGCTTAACAATGACTTAAAGATCATGATGAGGAAAAAGAAACATGCATTTAAATTATACAAGAAGGAGGGAACAGAGGCAGCTTTATGTGACTATAAGGAAATCAACAAGTCTTGCAAAAGGGCTATTAGACTGGCTAAAATAGAAAATGAGAAGTCAGTTGCAATGGAAAGTAAGACTAACCCTAAAATATTTTTTAAATATATTAATGGGAAGAAGGCCAGGAAGGAATCGATAGGACCATTACAATGTGAGACAGGCCATCTGATAATTAGTGACCAGGAAAAGGCAGATGAGCTAAATAGGTTCTTTTCGTCGGTTTACACAAGGGAGGTACCAGTGGTTGGGACACCGCAACATAATGGGGCTACACTACCTTTACTAAATAATTGGTTAATGCAGGAAGAAATACAAAAGAGGTTGGAGAAAATAAATGTTAATAAAGTCCCAGGTCCTGATGGAATACATCCAAGGGTACTGAGGGAGCTGGGTTCTGTAATAGCCAAACCATTATATCTAATCTTTCAAGAATCACTCACTACAGGGTCTCTACCAGATGACTGGAGAAAAGCAGAGGTGATACCTATATTTAAGAAGGGATCTAGAGCAAATCCGGGGAATTATAGACCAGTGAGCCTCACTTCTGTAGTTGGGAAGCTTTTACAAGGGTTAATAAGGGACAGAATACAAGAATATGTCTATTTGAACAGGATCATAGGTAGCAGTCAACATGGATTTATGAAGGAAAGGTCGTGTCAGACCAATCTAATTAGTTTTTATGAGGAGGTTAGTAGGAACTTGGATCAGGGCAACTCAGTGGATGTAGTCTTTTTAGATTTTTCAAAGGCATTTGATACAGTGCCACATGGAAGACTAGTGAGCAAACTAAGGGATACAGGAATTGCAGTAAATATCTGCTCATGGATCGAGAGCTGGCTAAAAGACAGGAAGCAAAGGGTTGTTGTAAATGGAACATACTCCGATTGGTCTAATGTGATAAGTGGGGTTCCTCAAGGTTCAGTATTAGGTCCTCTCCTTTTTAACATATTTATTAATGACGTTGAGGTAGGACTCGAATGTAGTGTCTCCATTTTTGCTGATGACACTAAGTTGTGCAAGGTAATAAAATCAGATAATGATGTACTTTCCCTACAAAAGGATTTGCATAAATTAGAGAAATGGGCGGCTAAATGGCAGATGAGATTTAATACAAATAAATGTAAGGTTATGCATTTGGGAAGGAACAATAGCCAAGCAATCTATAATCTTAATGGAGCAAATCTAGGGGTATCAGATATTGAAAGGGATTTGGGAGTACTAGTGGACAACCACCTAGGTAACAGCGCTCAAAGCCAAGCAGCAGCTGCAAAGGCAAATAAAATATTAGCATGTATTAGGAAGGGTATAGAAGCCAGGGAAGAAGATATAATTCTGCCACTATACAAATCTCTAGTACGCCCTCATTTGGAATATGGAGTACAATTTTGGGCACCACCTCATAAAAAAGACATTTTAGAGCTGGAAAAAGTACAGAGAAGGGCTACAAAACTAATAAGGGGAATGGAGGGGCTAAGTTATGAAGAAAGACTAACAAAATTAAACTTATTTTCGCTAAAAAAAAGGCATCTAAGAGGAGATATGATTACGTTATATAAATATATCCAGGGTCAATATAAGGCTTTGTCAAGTGAACTTTTTGTAGCAAGAGATTATCAACTGACAGGAAGGAATTTTGCTTTTTTTTCCCCTTATGAGACAATTGGCAAAGTTTCAATGGTTTTTTTTTTTTCTGTTTGCCTTCCTCTGGATCAAATAACAATTAACAATAATAATAAATAGTCCACATTAAAAAGATCAATAGAGATCTAAAAAGGTTGAACTTGATGGACTAACTCTTTATTCATCCTCCAATACTATACTATTAATAATTATTTAATCAATAATTTAATTAATAACTAATCCGCATATTGCAGATCAGAGGAGATCTTAACAGGTTAAACTTGATGGACTGAAAGTCTTTTTTCAACCTTAATTACTATGTAACTATGTAACTATGTAACTATGTAACAACTTAATGGTATTACACCTTACCCTCAGGCCACAACACCAAGCACATTTACAACTTGCAACATTCCTAGTTGGGCATGACCCATGCATGATCCAATTAGGCTAGGTGATAAATAAAAGACACAACGACTGAAATTGGGAGAACAACGGGCCACAGCTTTATTATAACAATTGTAAACAACAACACTTAACTTTATTTACATGAACTATTTTAACCTTTCACCGGGGGAGGAGCCCGGCCACGGACAGTGACCTCACGCTTTGAGCCCTGCCCAAAGCCCCAATGCTTATCTTAAGCACGCCCTGTGAGGTAGGGGCAACGCCCACTTAGGCCAGTGGGCCGGACAACTCACCTCCCGCCTCGAAGCACGCGAGGGACGCCTCCCGAGACTGCGATCCCCCCCTGCTGGACATCAAAGCCAACGCCCGTAAAACGCTCTCCCTAAATTCTAGCATCATTAACTCCAGCCCCATTTCTGTAAGGTGAACCTTGTCCTTACCGAAAAAATCGTCGGCACCGGCAGGCTCGAGCTCCTTATAACGGATTGCGACAAACCCCAACTTTCTAACGAAATTTGCGAGCTGCTGGTTGATCTTCTGTCTTGCTTTATCCAGGCGGACCGGGCTGCGCGCGTTACGCCAAGATCTTCTTTTTATCATCTCGGACCAGATAAGAAACGTGCCTGGGAACTTCTTCATCCATTTTTCGACGTCTCTTTTCATGACTTTCAACATTTGTCTCATGGGTACCGTTCCCAGATTGTTCCCGCCGGCATGAATTAGAATAACCTTGGGCTGACCGTAACGCTGCGCGTATGTGTCCAAGAGTCCGTCCAACTGCGCCCATCGCAGACCCCGAATACCGCACCACCGAGCGTGCAAGTCCGTAACAGGAAAGCCCAGTTGTGTCTTCTCTTCGGTAACTGCAGCTAACCTGTGGGCCCAGTACACATACGAATGGCCAACAATCCACAATTGCTTCTGTACTCCTGAAAGCAGAAAGCTACAACCATTACACCACTGCACTCGGCCTTACATAAGAACGAAAACGCTCCGATTCCCATCTACCGATGCGTTTTACTGCGGCATCGAGCAAACCCAGTGTGTACCGAATTCCGACTGATCAAAAACGAGCCGCTGCAATGCACTTTACAACACTTTTTTGAATTGGTACTGTGACAGTGCCGTTCCATCGGCATGTACCAGCAGCGAACACCGTCTCACCGTAAGGTACTCCTCTACACAAGCATATGGGCAACACTCCGTGCCAACCTGATGCAGAACCACCTCTCTTCCTTTACCCATTTGGTCGGTCTTTGACCTCCGTAACCAAATTACTACCGTACCTTCCTTCAGGCAGGTATCTACTACTTGCAGTCCCCCCGAACCGTGTCTACTGTTCGCGACTAACTCCCCTATCCTAAACGCTCCGAAGAACGCCAGGGAAAAAGCCGTTCGGAAAAGCAGAGAATCAAAGGAGTTTCTGCAAACCACCACCAACACCTGAGCCAGTCTCAGTAACAACGAAAAGGTAATCGGCCGCCTGTTATCCGGCCTGCGTACACCGTTAAACATTCCGCTCACCACCTTGCGCACTAGGAACTCCTTTGTAAGGCCCCTTTGCCCGGCAAGCACCAAAGAAGGATCCCTATGGTCTTATCTTCCATAGTGGCGCCACCAGCCGCTGTCACTAGGCCATCCCATTTTTCGCACACGCGTCTGTACGCGGTCCAACTTACCATAGCGTTTTAGCCACAGCAGCATGGCGGGGAGGCGTATGGGCGTCCTGCCCTTTTGCATGAGGCTCTCCCCCTCTACTCCCGTCTTTTGCTCTACCACATCTGGCCAAGGGATGCTCTCCCCCGCAGTTCGAACATGCGTGTTTGAACCTGCAGTTCGGGTCCCATCTACAGACCCCTTCATTATATGCGAAGCAGGTCTTAGGGCCGGCTCCTGCGGTGTGGGTGGGGCCCTTTGCTCCACCGACCCCGCTCCAAAAGTGTGGCGTGACTCTCTTCGGTGTCATAATGTTCAACCAGTATGCCACCGCTTTGTCACTCCATGCCATGGTTGGCCTTGAGGCCAAGTACTGGCGAAATTCCTCGTCATATCGCCACCAGGCAGTGCCTCCATAGACTTTGTGGGCATCGCGAATTTCGTCTATGTAAACAAATAATCCCGAACTCTGTTCGGGGTGTCGCTCACACAGTACGCAGGCCCAGATGTAGAATGCTTGCAGCCATGTATCGAAAGTCCTAGGTTACCTCCAGACGGACCTCCGCCGATCATCTCCCTCCCTGAGGCCCCTCTTGGCCATTTCCAGTTGTCTAGACATGGGGAGAAGGGAGAACAATTCTATGAACTCCCTCCTCCAGATCTTTTCTTTAACCTCTTGGGTAAGATGAGCACCTAAGTTATCCAACGAGCACAAGACTATCGGTCTCATGGCTGCGTTGGTAACCCCTGCATTGGTACTGCCAGCTACTGCAACAGGAGCGCCTACCGGCTCGGATGTGATGGTACCTGTTGCCTCGGCCGGAGCTGGACGTGCTGTTGCCACAATGGCAGATGGCTGGGGCCACGCGCTCTTCGCTAGCCCCCCTATGCAAGAGCCCATCTCTTGCTCGCTGACCGTAATGTTGTGCGCAGCTAAGAGGGTCTTTAACGACCCAAAAAACCCAGCCTTTGTGTGCGAGGGTTCTCTATCACCCTTCTCTTAACATTGTGCGCTCACCTGCTTCCAGAAGCCTTGGAGTGGAAACAGCCAACGGAGTATCCCTGCGTCTCTCCTGACGCTCCGGGGACTCTGACCCTCTGGCCCTCCTCGGGCTCCTTCTCTCTGATCCTGTGCAGGCACAGCTGCACCGACATGATCTCCTGCTTCTTGATCTGGATCTCCTTCTGGACCTATGGGTGCAAGAGGAACAGTCACTAGCTCTCTGCGACCTGCATGCCCGAGCCCATACCGTCCGCTCCTCCTCTGAGGAGTGGCCCTGTTCACCTATGCCTGCGCGGCTGGAGTAAGCTAGCGCCGCCTCTGTCGCCCCCCGTAGGGCTTCCTTTGAGACTTCATTAGGCGTTGTAACGTCTGGCTGTTGGGTCTTAGACCCCTGTTGCAGTGGCCTAACCGTCTCGCCCTCAGTCTCACTTCTGTTACGTCTTAGTGGGGTGTGCGTGAATAGTAGTGGACTGCACCTGCTTGTAGCCTTCCTAGCTCGAGTGAGGCGCGCCGGCCTCGCCACTGCCGCTGTTACTGGCACGTCATTGATTATGACCATTCTGTCCTGGCTATTCATCTCGCTGATCACTCCGTCTCTTCTCTCTCTCGTTGTCACCATGTTCCGCTCACCGCCTAATGAGCGTCCCTGTAAAGTACCTGAAGCACTGTTATTACGGGAAATCCTACAGACCGCCTGGTCGGCACCATGAGGGTCTATAGGAGCCTTGTTAGGGCTCCTGGCTTTTTTCTTACCCCCTGCACCCCCCTCTTTGTCGCGACCCAGGGCCTTTAGGCAAAATGACCGGTGGTGGCCGGAGTTCTAGGCCCTCACCTTCACCGCCCGTGGACCTGGCGCTCACCAATCTGAGGGATATGGGGTCCTGGCCACCCTGACCTGTAGCTACCCCCTCTCTCGTGGCTCTGTTCCCTGATGGACGGGGGTCTGCTAGCCCTACAGTGGTGGGACGGGAATAAGTTTCCCTGGCACCGCCAGTATTGACTAGGACACCAGCCACCGTAGGCTGATCCTGTTCAATGTGCTGCGGGAGGTCCCAATGTGCTGCGGGAGGTCCCAGCCTGTCCTGCACCCACCTGACCCCTTGGCTTAGGGCCCGGGTCCTAACTTCAGCCAGTAAAGCCTCTAAGTCTTCTGGATCTATATTATAGCTAGCAGGGAGACACACAGGGGGAAAAACAACAGGCAGCAGCACCAGACACAAACACACACAGACACACACGCAGCACAAGCAAAGACACAAAAAAACACACAAAACGGAGGGAAGAAAAACACAAAACACACAAGTTTAGCCTCAATAGTATTGCCCCTTATGTGCTGGTAAGCTGGGGATCAAATCTCAGTATTTAACCTTCCTACTTTCAATTAAATGCTGCAGGACCTCAGACCTCCGTCCGTTTCAGTCGGGAGACCACGCTGCTGTGAAATGGTGCGAAACACAGACTACCGACACGCCCCCGACGCAGCTTGATTGGCTGACAGGCCTCACAGGCTCCGCTGGGTCACGCGACGCTACTTGCTGACCCAGGAAGCCTGTGCAGCCTCTGCGTCATACATCACTTCTAAAATATTGCAAGGAATGGGGCAAAGTAAACAGTACATAAATGTCATCTACTGATGGCCAAACACCATGCACACCCTGGCCTGTTCACCATACCTTTTTAGAAAGGTAACCCACCCTTTTCACCTCGACTGTCGAACTGTTAGGACCTGTTAGGATAATGGAATTGACTGTGACCATATTTCTGAATTGGCTGTGAAGACTTGAATGTAAATTATAACAGGCCATTCAAGTACTGTGGCAATCAATTCAAGAACTACATAAGGTGTCCAGAGAGTGTCTTGTGCAAAAAATTACAGAACTATTGAAAAGTCCCCACGGCATATCTCCCAACTGTCACCCTTTTGGATAGACAGTCCCTCTTTTTAGGGGATATATTCTTGTCCCCTTATTCGTCTCCCTTCTTTTGATGGTAAGTGGAATATTTTAAGGACAACTGCAGTTCAAGGAAAATGTTTGTATGTAACAATATAACAACATTAGCATCCGTGTAAGCCATGGACCTAAAAATAGCTTTGGAGAAGTTCAGAAGAATTCATTTTGTGTTTGGTACATCACGAGAAAGTGTTTATTTATCTGTGGAGTGGGTGGTGGGAATCTATGTTAAATCTTTGTTAAATAACATTAAATATATTTTTTTCATTGTACAAGGACTAAACCTTGTTCTAAAACCATGACCATGTCCTACTTTCTCTGGTCCCCCTGTTGTTTCCTCTCAAAGTCTAGGAGTAAGATAGAAGCCTGGTGTGCTAGTTCTGCAAAATGAGCTTAAAAGATCAAAGGCTTAGCTGGGTTGGAGTTACAAATTTTGAAAACCGTAGGGATTTTCAGGCTGTAACCCGCAGATCGTTTGCGAGTAGCTAAAAAACACCAATTGAATAGCAAATAAATTTACGGGCTACATTACAGGCTCCAGTAAACAACAATTGCTCCACTGAATAGGGGCCTAAGTGTCCTGATTGAATTGTTGGGAGCTATGCAGCAAAGTAGTACGTATGACATTTGTACCTTATTGCCTGTGACTGACCCTATAGCTCAATTAAACATGTCATTGACATTAGGACTTTTTGCACCAACTTTTTTGCATGAAGATGGTGCTTTAACAAATTAAAAACCATTAAAAAATATACCTTTTAACAATTTCTTTTAGTCTAATGGCATAATTAGGCATGGAAAACGTCATGATTTGCACTAGGAAAAATACATTTTAATGCTTGTGTTAGTCTCTGGAGGCATCCAAAATACTTTGATGAAGGTTGCATGTAATTAAGGTTGCAACAGTAGGGCTTACAATTATAGTTGCAAGGTGCCTGCTTCTAAACATCTGCAAGGGAATGGGCTCTACTATAATAATATCCATCCCTATCCCCTCCTTCACTGATAGATAACACACATACCCAGGTTCTAAATTTAAATGAATTGCTGAAGCCAAACAAATTGGAACTTTCTATACACAAAAAAAATATTTGTTACATAGTGAACAAATTTGAAGTTTTCCCAATGTCATTTAAATCCAGACAAAAAATATAAAGGGGAAGAAGATACAGATACTGGAGAGGACAGTAACAATGAATAATAGAACAGACCCCTAGAACAAGTATATCACCAAACAAAAAAAAAACGAATTATGATGATCTCTTTGAAGACAGATGCTTTGGATTTGGAAGGAAGCATGTCAATAAGGTAAAACGTAAAACTATTCTGCCGGAAATTTGTGCACCTGAATACTTTTAGAAAAAAAAAAAAACATTAATGACAATGTAACATCTCAGAATGGTGTTATTAGAAAACAGAGGCAAAAAAGTAGTATTTATGTGCCAGATTAAATCTTATTCATCAGCCCTTTCTTTCTGAAAAGTTAAAAGTTCAGAAACTATTATAGGGGAGGGAAAAAGTGACACACAAAACACTCTTTTTTTAGAAATAGACCTCTTACTAGAAAATTATACGCTTGGCATTTAGGTATTCAGAAAGGATAGAAGTTCAGCAATTAAAAGAGAAATGACTGTGGAAAATTGGTCTAAAGTAGGGGCAAAAATAGGTCTGGGGAGGAAACTTTAATTGGCTATTAGTTGATGTTTTTATGTGCCTTTTAAAAAAAAAAGTTTATAATTTATAGTATATGAATTAAGAACAGCTACAAATTAGATAAAAACTGTATTTATTTCTGAAAGACGCATGACGTCTCCAATTGTTATTATCCAGAAGAAATAAATAAAGAAAAAATATATTACTGTCAAAAGGTCAAATTGCTTGCAAGCAGAACTGACCTTTTAACCCATTAAACATGTCAAGCCAATACATCTACAAGGTTATGACCATTTATAAAATAAAGAGGTCCATGCATTATGTCAGTTTGCTCTTGTTTACCCTTTAACTAATTAAACATGTCAATACGGAGAGGCCAAAATGCTTCAATAACTATACGGCAAATCTGGGGAGTATGAGCCAAGCTAACACGTGACAATGGTATGCTATACCATCAAATGTGGTAAGAAAAATGTGTATATTTGCATGTGGACGTGACTGCTCATGTGTCCTGATGTTTACAATTATTTAACCAATAGTTACATCTAAACAACATTTTATGCACTGAACCTGGTGTACTTTGAAGACTTTAACTGCACACAATAAGATCCCCAAGGTCTCACATCTCAACCTTCTCTTAAATGGTAACTTACAGAGTTCCTCATACCAATGGCACTATACCATCCACCAGTAGCCAAAAACAATTGCCATCTTTAGATGCTTTAACAACTTTAGATCCCCTAAGGAAGCCCTTTTTCTTATCTTGAAATGTAGCTGTGAGTAGGGACCAGTTGGAGGAAAATGTTCCCTGATACAAAGGGTGTAGAGTTCAGCTTATTCTTTTCTCTGTATAATAAAGTAGGCTTCCATTTTTTTGCTAGATATCAGTTCAGATATACATTTTTTGTACATACCGATTAAGCCAAAGTCTACGCAAATGGGCTTGAGTCCAAATGTCACTATGACCAGAAAGGCTCCATTCTCTCAGCCTGTGATCCCAGGGTCTATCCCTATGGTTAGTCAAGAGCCATTTATTCTTATATAAGCCCTTGATACCCTTCATAACTATAAAGGTGTATCAATGAGACCCAAACCACTAGATAAGCCAATGCTGCTGTTTGTGTTTTGGGGATATTTTTTGGGTATTTGTGGATAATCTATTTTTCAGATGAGCTTCACAGGTGATATGTTGGACATCTGAACAAGGCATTTAAAAGCAGCATATTCAACATCTTTGTTTAGAGAACTGCATTAATGTCAAGTGACTTAAAAGAACATAATCTATATGTTTGTTGGAAGAACAGAAATCACTAGTTAATCCTGTCAGGAAGATTATGCCAGAGCTTATCTGAGAGTGGGAACTGTTCATCTCGTTCATTTTCTTAGTCACCACTAATATGTAAAGAGGGAAAGTTTTTTTTACAGAGTCACTTGCACAAATCACCCTGCAGAGGAAATCATTGAAATTGTATTTAATTCCCAAATAACCATAACAACTTATAAACAAAATCAAGAAATTGAACAAAATGTGTACATTTTAATATATGTCATATAAAATAGAATAATTGAAATGAAGGGTGTTCATTTCCAGTGGAAAAAAACAAAAATGTGCAAAAAAGAAAACTAATCTTATACTGTGTCATTTGATTTTTTCTGATCTTATCCCTCTCCTTCAGTTAATATACTGTGCTGAGTCACTTCTATATTTATTACATCTACATTAAACATTAACAAATTAAGTGGAGCCACAAGAAGTAGTAACAACTGGGTTCCGATCGGTTAGGACAGGTGGTAATAAGAATTGTCAGGTAACAAGCACATTGCAGAATTAAGCAGCAATTAAGATAGTTAGTTGGGATGGCAATCAGAGGTCAAATATAGGAGATCAAACAGAAGTATAGGACACCATTTGATCAAGAATCTTGCTCACTGACATTAGGAGCCACAGGAGTCCTTACAGAACCCCCATGGGTGTAGGGTTAAATTTTAATGGCACACAGTTCCTTACAGGACCTCAGTGTCATTGGGGTTAATGGTAGGTGCCATGGAGGTTCTATAAGGACCTCCATGACATATTGGTTTATTTTAGATGCCAGAGAGGTAGTGTCAGGTCTTTGCAGGCTGATAGGATTATAAGACCCGCGTGGTAACGGGCTTAATTGTTGAGTTGCCACGGAGGTCAGTTTGGGACCCCTATGGTAGGGGTTAATTATTTGGTGCCATGGAGGTCCTTTAAGGACTGATGGCTCATGTGCCATGGGGGTCTATATAGACCCTTATGGTTATAGTTGTATGTGAGGATCGGGGTAAGTGGAGGAGGGAATACTGGGGCTTCCCTTCATTGAGTGGGGGAAGGGAGTCCTTGGGATTCCTTGGGCTCACAGGGGATGGTGTGCAGTGGGGTCATAACCCCCTTGCCTATGCATTTAGGTTATTAACTCCTTACCTGTCATGGGCAGAGGTTTATATGGATATGTAGGGGAGAGGATCGATGTAGGGCTAGTGTATTTTTATGCAGCACTGCTACGGAGACAAAAGAGATTCAGACTCAGAGCTACTCTCAGTAGGCTGCATGCACATGTTAGGGTGACGGTATAGGCTTTATGGTGTTCCTTAACTTATGTGTTTTTAGGAAGGATGGATTGGAATATTATTATTATTATTAGTATCATCATTTATTTATAAGGCGCCAAAATAATCCGTTGTGATGTACATATGTTGTGATCAAGGCAAAAAAATATTAACATTGCAAAAGATGGAGGGCCCTGTCTTTGAGCTTAGAATCCAGTGTCCATGGGGCTTTCCCCAAAGCACATTGCAAGATTGAAAACTCGTAGACTTACAATCTATAGCTTAGGGAAAAATCTCCCACAGTTACGAGGGAGTTTTTTTTCACAGCTCTGTGAAATATTGGAATGGGGCCCTTAATTTGCTTAGCTTAAGTGTTTTTCTTTGAAGATATTTAGCAATCCCACAGTCTTATGCTATAACGTATAGTTTATGCACGTACAAATCATATACTCTAGCATGTAGATACTGTACCTCAGTGCTATTTCTTTATGCACTTGTTCTGTGGGACCATCTAAATGAAAACCACAGACAACTGGTAGTCCATGTTTCACCGTTTGGGAACCTTATTCATAGATGATAAATGGAGAGGATTGACAAGATAGAAACCTTGCAACCTTCCAATATATACAAATGTTTAAATAAAGCTAATGGAAGATGGAAGAATTATTTTATGGAAAGGGAAGCTGACTACGGCAATGACCTTCCAGTAGTGGCGTCAGAGGAGCTTATCTGCATAAAAAAATATATAGTCATAGTTGTAAGTTGTGTATTTGCAACAGATTTTCAAGTTGAACAAGTAATTGTGACCTCAACTTTGAATGACATGTACTTAACTGGTGTGTTCAAAGTCTTAAAATACTTCCTAAATAAATATAGGTCCATTGTAGGGCCATTTAGCAGATATGTGCAGTCACATCCTTGTACTGTACAGATACCTAATTACTCCATGTTGGAATAAACTCAGAAATAGACAGACACATGACTACTTCATATTTACCCTCGGAGCGCACATGTCGCTCAGTGAGTGCCTGCCAGCTCATTCCTGCTTGGCATTTGTCACCTCTGCAGGCATCTATCCCCTCCTGTCACACACTCTGCTATTCTCACAAGTACTAACGAGGGATATTAAACTTTAAAGTCTATTTTCCATTCAGTAAGTGGCATATTCTTCACAGCAATTACAGCAACCTGAACAGTCTGAAGGAGGCACAGCGTGGGGCAGAAATCTGTGTGATATGAGGACAGAAGAAAGTGTGACAGGATGGTGTGTGAAATGGGGACAGGAGGCAGTGTGATCGGAGAAAGTGTGATCGGAAGATAGGAGGTAGTGTGATCATGGGATAGGACACAGTGTGATCATGGGATAGGACACAGTGTGATCATGGGATAGGACACAGTGTGATCATGGGATAGGAGGCAGTGTGATCATGGGATAGGACACAGTGTGATCATGGCATAGGACACAGTGTGATCATGGGACAGGAGGCAGTATGATCATGGGATAGGACACAGTGTGATCATGGGACAGGACACAGCGTGATCATGGGAAAGGAGGCAGTATGATCATGGGATAGGACACAGTGTGATCATGGGACAGGAAGCAGTGTGGTCATGGAATAGGACACAGTGTGATCATGGCATAGGAGGCAGTGTGATCAGGAGATTGGACACAGTGTGATCATGGCTAGGACACAGTGTGATCATGGCTAGGACACAGTGTGATCATGGGACAGGGCACAGCGTGATAATGGGAAAGGAGGCAGTATGATCATGGGATAGGACACAGTGTGATCATGGCGTAGGACACAGTGTGATCATGGGACAGGAGGCAGTGTGGTCATGGGATAGGACACAGTGTGATCATGGGACAGGAGGCAATGTAGTCATGGGATAGGAGGCAGTGTGATTAGAGAAAGTAAGTGTGATCGTAAGATAAGAGGTAGTGTGATCAGAAGATTGGACACAGTGTGATCATGGGACAGGACACAGTATGATCATGGGATAGGAGGCAGTGTGATCATGGGACAAGACACAGTGTGATCATGGGACAGGAGGCAGTATGATCAGGAGATTGGACACAGTGTGATCACGGGACAGGAGGCAGTGTGATTATGGGATAGGAGGCAGTATGATCATGGGACAGGTCACAGTGTGATCATGGGACAGGTCACAGTGTGATCATGGGACAAGACACAGTGGGATCATGGGAAAGGAGGCAGATTGCTCAGGGTTCACGAGGCTGTGTGATCATGGGACAGGAGGCAGTGTGATCATGGGATAGGAGGCAGTGTGATCATGGGATAGGAGGCAGTATGATCATGGGACAGGACACAGTGTGATCATAGGACAGGAGGCAGTGTGATCATGGGACATGAGGCAGTATGATCAGGAGGTTGGACACAGTGTGATCATGGGACAGGATGCAGTATGATCAGGGTTCACAAGGCTGTGTGATCATGGAACAGGAGGCAGTATGATCAGGAGATTGGACACTGTGATCACGGGACAGGAGGCAGTGTGATCATGGGACAGGAGGCAGTGTGATCATGGGACAGGAGGCAGTATGATCAGGAGATTGGACACTGTGATCATGGGACAGGAGGCAGTGTGATCATGGGACAGGAGGCAGTATGATCAGGAGATTGGACACTGTGATCATGGGACAGGAGGCAGTGTGATCATGGGACAGGAGGCAGTATGATCAGGAGATTGGACACAGTGTGATCACGGGACAGGAGGCAGTATGATCAGGAGATTGGAAACAGTGTGATCACCGGACAGGTGGCAGTGTGATCATGGGAAAGGAGGCAGTATGATCAGGAGATTGGACACAGTGTGATCATGGGAAAGGAGGCAGTATGATCAGGGTCCATGAGGCTGTGTCATCAGGAGATAGGATCAGGGGAGAGGATACAGTGTGACCATGGGACAGGAGGTAGTATGACATGGGGATAGGAGGCAGTGTGACATGGGGATAGGAGGCAGTGTGACATGGGGACAGGAGACAGTATGACATGGGGATAGGAGACAGTATGACATGGGGATAGGAGGCAGTATGACATGGGGATAGGAAGCAGTATGACATGGGGACAGGAGACAGTATGACGTGGGGACAGGAGTCAGTGTGACATGGGGACAGGAGACAGTGTGACATGGGGAAAGACAGTATGACATGGGGACAGGAGACAGTATGACATGGGAACAGGAGTCAGTGTGACATGGGGACAGGAGACAGTATGACATGGGGATAGGAGGCAGTGTGACAAGGGGACAGGAGTCAGTGTGACATGGAGACAGGAGACAGTGTGACATTGGGAAAGACAGTATGACATGGGGACAGGAGACAGTATGACATGGGAACAGGAGTCAGTGTGACATGGGGACAGGATACAGTATGTCATGGGGATAGGAGACAGTATGACATGGGGATAGGAGGCAGTGTGACATGGGGACAGGAGACAGTATGACATGGGGACAGGAGTCAGTGTGGCATGTGGACAGGAGACAGTATGACATGGGGATAGGACGCAGTGTGACATGGGGACAGGAGACAGTATGACATGGGGACAGGAGTCAGTGTGACATGTGGACAGGAGACAGTATGACATGGAGACAGGAGGCAGTGTGACATGGGGACATGAGACAGTGTAACATGGGGACAGGAGTCAGTGTGACATGGGGACAGGAGTCAGTGTGACATGGGGACAGGATACAGTATGACATGGGGATAGGAGGCAGTATGACATGAGACAGGAGGCAGTGTGACATGGGGACAAGAGACAGTATGACATGGGGACAAGAATCAGTGTGACATGGGGACAGGAGACAATATGATATGGGGATAGGAGGCAGTGTAACATGGGGACATGAGAAAGTATGACGTGTGGACAGGAGTCAGTGTGACATGGGGACAGGAGACAGTGTGACATGGGGACAGGAGACAGTGTGACATGGGGACAGGAGATAGTATGACATTGGGATAGGAGGCAGTATGACATGGGGATAGGAGACTGTATGACATGGGGACAGGAGTCAGTGTGACATGGGGACAGGAGACAGTATGATATGGGGGTAGGAGGCAGTGTGGCATGGGGGTAGGAGGCAGTGTGACATGGGGACAGGAGACAGTATGACATGGGGATAGGAGGCAGTGTGACATGGGGACAGGAGACAGTATGACATGGGGTAGGAGGCAGTGTGCCATGGGGATAGGAGGCAGAATGACATGGGGACAGGAAACAGTGTGACATGGGGACAGGAGTCAGTGTGACATGGGCGCAGGATACAGTATGACATGGGGATAGGAGGCAGTATGACATGAGACAGGAGGCAGTGTGACATGGGGACATGAGACAGTATGATATGGGGATAGGAGGCAGTGTGACATGGGGACAGGAGACAGTGTGACATGGGGACAGGATACAGTATGACATGGGGATAGGAGACCATATGACATGAGACAGGAGGCAGTGTGACATGGGGACATGAGACAGTATGACATGGGGACAGGAGTCAGTGTGACATGGGGACAGGAGACAATATGATATGGGGATAGGAGGCAATGTAACTTGGGGACATCAGACAGTATGACGTGGGGACAGGAGTCAGTGTGACATGGGGACAGGAGACAGTGTGACATGGGGACAGGAGACAGTGTGACATGGGGACAGGAGACAGTATGACATGGGGATAGGAGGCAGTATGACATGAGGACAGGAGACAGTATGACATGGGAAGAGGAGTCAGTGTGACATGGGGACAGGAGACAGTATGACATGGGGATAGTAGACAGTATGACATGGGGACAGGAGACAGTATGACATGGGGATAGGAGGCAGTGTGACATGGGGACAGGAGACAGTATGACATGGGGACCGGAGTCAGTGTGACATGTGGACAGGAGACAGTATGACATGGGGATAGGAGGCAGTGTGACATGGGGACAGGAGACAGTATTACATGGGGAAAGGAGTCAGTGTGACATGTGGACAGGAGACAGTATGACATGGAGACAGGAGGCAGTGTGACATGGGGACATGAGACAGTGTGACATGGGGACAGGAGTCAGTGTGACATGGGGACAGGAGTCAGTGTGACATGGGGACAGGATACAGTATGACATGGGGATAGGAGGCAGTATGACATGAGACAGGAGGCAGTGTGACATGGGGACATGAGACAGTATGACATGGGGACAGGAGTCAGTGTGACATGGGGACAGGAGACAATATGATATGGGGATAGGAGGCAGTGTAACATGGGGACATGAGAAAGTATGACGTGTGGACAGGAGTCAGTGTGACATGGGGACAGGAGACAGTGTGACATGGGGACAGGAGACAGTGTGACATGGGGACAGGAGATAGTATGACATTGGGATAGGAGGCAGTGTGACATGGGGATAGGAGACTGTATGACATGGGGACAGGAGTCAGTGTGACATGGGGACAGGAGACAGTATGATATGGGGGTAGGAGGCAGTGTGGCATGGGGGTAGGAGGCAGTGTGACATGGGGACAGGAGACAGTATGACATGGGGATAGGAGGCAGTGTGACATGGGGACAGGAAACAGTGTGACATGGGGACAGGAGTCAGTGTGACATGGGCGCAGGATACAGTATGACATGGGGATAGGAGGCAGTATGACATGAGACAGGAGGCAGTGTGACATGGGGACATGAGACAGTATGATATGGGGATAGGAGGCAGTGTGACATGGGGACAGGAGACAGTGTGACATGGGGACAGGATACAGTATGACATGGGGATAGGAGACCATATGACATGAGACAGGAGGCAGTGTGACATGGGGACATGAGACAGTATGACATGGGGACAGGAGTCAGTGTGACATGGGGACAGGAGACAATATGATATGGGGATAGGAGGCAATGTAACTTGGGGACATCAGACAGTATGACGTGGGGACAGGAGTCAGTGTGACATGGGGACAGGAGACAGTGTGACATGGGGACAGGAGACAGTATGACATGGGGATAGGAGGTTGTATGACATGGGACAGGAGACAGTATGACATGGGAAGAGGAGTCAGTGTGACATGGGGACAGGAGACAGTATGACATGGGGATAGGAGGCAGTATAACATGAGGACAGGAGACAGTATGACATGGGAAGAGGAGTCAGTGTGACATGGGGACAGGAGACAGTATGACATGGGGATAGTAGACAGTATGACATGGGGACAGGAGACAGTATGACATGGGGATAGGAGTCAGTGTGACATGGGGACAGGAGACAGTATGACATGGGGACCGGAGTCAGTGTGACATGTGGACAGGAGACAGTATGACATGGGGATAGGAGGCAGTGTGACATGGGGACAGGAGACAGTATTACATGGGGAAAGGAGTCAGTGTGACATGTGGACAGGAGACAGTATGACATGGAGACAGGAGGCAGTGTGACATGGGGACATGAGACAGTGTGACATGGGGACAGGAGTCAGTGTGACATGGGGACAGGAGTCAGTGTGACATGGGGACAGGATACAGTATGACATGGGGATAGGAGGCTGTATGACATGAGACAGGAGGCAGTGTGACATGGGGACATGAGACAGTATGACATGGGGACAGGAGTCAGTGTGACATGGGGACAGGAGACAATATGATATGGGGATAGCAGGCAGTGTAACATGGGGACATTAGACAGTATGACGTGGGGACAGGAGTCAGTGTGACATGGGGACAGGAGTCAGTGTGACATGAGGACAGGAGACAGTGTGACATGGGGACAGGAGATAGTATGACAAGGGGATAGGAGGCAGTGTGACATGGGGATAATAGACCATATGACATGGGGACAGGAGTCAGTGTGACATGGGGACAGGAGACAGTATGACAATGGGGATAGGAGGCAGTGTGACATGGGGACAGGAAACAGTATGACATGGGGACAGGAGTCAGTGTGACATGGGGACAGGAGACAGTATGACGTGGGGACAGGAGTCAGTGTGACATGGGGACAGGAGTCAGTGTGGCATGGGGATAGGAGGCAGTGTGACATGGGGACAGGAAACAGTATGACATGGGGATAGGAGGCAGTGTGATATGGGGACAGTAGACAGTATGACATGGGGATAGGAGGCAGAATGACATGGGGACAGGAGACAGTGTGACATGGGGACAGGAATCAGTGTGACATGGGGACAGGCGACAGTATAACATGGGGATAGGAGGCATAGTGACATGGGGACAGGCGACAGTATGACATGGGGATAGGAAGCAGTGTAACATGGGGACAGGAGACAGTATGATATGGGGACAGGAGGCAGTGTGACATGGGGACAGGAGTCAGTGTGACATGGGGACAGGAGACAGTATGACATGGGGACAGGTGACAGTATGACATGGGGATAGGAGGCAGTGTGACATGGGACATGAGACAGTATGACATGGGGACAGGAGGCAGTGTGACATGGGGATAGGAGGCAGTGTTACATGAGGACAGGAGACAGTGTGACATGGGGACAGGAGATAGTATGACAAGGGGATAGGAGGCAGTGTGACATGGGGATAATAGACCATATGACATGGGGACAGGAGTCAGTGTGACATGGGGACAGGAGACAGTATGACGTGGGGACAGGAGTCAGTGTGACATGGGGACAGGAGTCAGTGTGGCATGGGGATAGGAGGCAGTGTGACATGGGGACAGGAAACAGTATGACATGGGGACAGGAGTCAGTGTGACATGGGGACAGGAGTCAGTGTGGCATGGGGATAGGAGGCAGTGTGACATGGGGACAGGAAACAGTATGACATGGGGATAGGAGGCAGTGTGATATGGGGACAGTAGACAGTATGACATGGGGATAGGAGGCAGAATGACATGGGGACAGGAGACAGTGTGACATGGGGACAGGAATCAGTGTGACATGGGGACAGGCGACAGTATAACATGGGGATAGGAGGCATAGTGACATGGGGACAGGCGACAGTATGACATGGGGATAGGAAGCAGTGTAACATGGGGACAGGAGACAGTATGATATGGGGACAGGAGGCAGTGTGACATGGGGACAGGAGTCAGTGTGACATGGGGACAGGAGACAGTATGACATGGGGACAGGTGACAGTATGACATGGGGATAGGAGGCAGTGTGACATGGGACATGAGACAGTATGACATGGGGACAGGAGGCAGTGTGACATGGGGATAGGAGGCAGTGTTACATGGGGATAGGAGACCGTATGACATGGGGACAGGAGTCAGTGTGACATGGGGACAGGAGACAGTATGACGTGGGGACAGGAGTCAGTGTGACATGGGGACAGGAGACAGTATGACATGGGGACAGCAGACAGTGTGACATGGGGATAGGAGGCAGTGTGACATGGGGACATGAGACAGTATGACATGGGGACAGGAGACAGTGTGACATGGGGATAGAAGGCAGTGTAACATGGGGATAGGAGACCGGATGACATGGGGACAGGAGTCAGTGTCACATGGGGACATGAGACAGTATGACATGGGGACAGGAGTCAGTGTGACATGAGGATAGGAGACAGTATGACATGGGGATAGGAGGCAGTGTGACATGGGGACAGGAGACAGTATGACATGGGGACAGGAGTCAGTGTGACATGGGGACATGAGACAGTATGACATGGGGATAGGAGGCAGTGTGACATGGGGACAGGAGACAGTATGACATGGGGGTAGGAGTCAGTGTGACATGGGGACAGGAGACAGTATGACATGGGAACAGGAGACAGTATGACATGGGGATAGGAGGCAGTGTGACATGGGAACAGGAGACAGTATGACATGGGGATAGGAGACAGTATGACATGGGGATAGGAGGCAGTGTGACATGGGGATAGGAGACCGTATGACATGAGGACAGGAGTCAGTTTGACATGGCGACAGGATACAGTATGACATGGGGACAGTAGACAGTATGACATGGGGACAGGAGACAGTATGACATGGGGATAGGAGGCAGTGTGACATGGGGACAGGAGACAGTATGACATGGGGACAGGAGTCAGTGTGACATGTGGACAGGAGACAGTATGACATGGGGATAGGAGGCAGTGTGACATGGGGACAGGAGACAGTATGTCATGGGGATAGGAGTCAGTATGACATGAGACAGGAGGCAGTGTGACATGGGGACATGAGACAGTATAATATGGGGATAGGAGTCAGTGTGACATGGGGACAGGAGACAGTATGACATGGTGACAGGAGTCAGTGTGACATGTGGACAGGAGACAGTATGACATGGGGATAGGAGGCAGTGTGACATGGGGACAGGAGACAGTATGTCATGGGGATAGGAGTCAGTATGACATGAGACAGTAGACAGTATGACATGGGGACAGGAGACAGTATGACATGGGGATAGGAGGCAGTGTGACATGGGGACAGGAGACAGTATGACATGGGGACAGGAGTCAGTGTGACATGTGGACAGGAGACAGTATGACATGGGGATAGGAGGCAGTGTGACATGGGGACAGGAGACAGTATGACATGGGGATAGGAGTCAGTATGACATGAGACAGGAGGCAGTGTGACATGGGGACATGAGACAGTATAATATGGGGATAGGAGGCAGTGTGACATGGGGACAGGATACAGTGTGACATGGGGACAGGATACAGTATGACATGGGGATAGGAGACCATATGACATGAGACAGAAGGCAGTGTGACATGGGAACATGAGACAGTATGACATGGGCACAGGATAGAGTGTGACATGGGGACAGGATACAGTATGACATTGGGATAGGAGACCATATGACATGAGACAGAAGGCAGTGTAACATGGGGACATGAGACAGTATGACGTGGGGACAGGAGTCAGTGTGACATGGGGACAGGAGACAGTGTGACATGGGGAAAGGAGACAGTGTGACATGGGGACAGGAGACAGTATGACATGGGGATAGGAGGCAGTATGACATGGGGACAGGAGACAGTATGACATGGGAAGAGGAGTCAGTGTGACATGGGGACAGGAGACAGTATGACATGGGGATAGTAGACAGTATGACATGGGGACAGGAGACAGTATGACATGGGGATAGGAGGCAGTGTGACATGGGGACAGGAGACAGTATGACATGGGGACAGGAGTCAGTGTGACATGTGGACAGGAGACAGTATGACATGGGGATAGGAGGCAGTGTGACATGGGGACAGGAGACAGTATGACATGGGGAAAGGAGTCAGTGTGACATGTGGACAGGAGACAGTATGACATGGAGACAGGAGGCAGTGTGACATGGGGACATGAGACAGTGTGATATGGGGACAGGAGTCAGTGTGACATGTGGACAGGAGTCAGTGTTACATGGGGACAGGATACAGTATGACATGGGGATAGGAGGCAGTATGACATGAGACAGGAGGCAGTGTGACATGGGGACATGAGACAGTATGACATGGGGACAGGAGTCAGTGTGACATGGGGACAGGAGACAATATGATATGGGGATAGGAGGCAGTGTAACATGGGGACATGAGACAGTATGACGTGGGGACAGGAGTCAGTGTGACATGGGGACAGGAGTCAGTGTGACATGGGGACAGGAGACAGTGTGACATGGGGACAGGAGATAGTATGACAAGGGGATAGGAGGCAGTGTGACATGGGGATAATAGACCATATGACATGGGGACAGGAGTCAGTGTGACATGGGGACAGGAGACAGTATGACAATGGGGGTAGGAGGCAGTGTGGCATGGGGATAGGAGGCAGTGTGACATGGGGACAGGAAACAGTATGACATGGGGATAGGAGGCAGTGTGACATGGGGACAGTAGACAGTATGACATGGGGATAGCAGGCAGAATGACATGGGGACAGGAGACAGTGTGACATGGGGACAGGCGACAGTATGACATGGGGATAGGAGGCAGTGTGACATGGGGACATGAGACAGTATGACATGGGGACAGGCGACAGTATGACATGGGGATAGGAGGCAGTGTAACATGGGGACAAGAGACAGTATGATATGGGGACAGGAGGCAGTGTGACATGGGGATAGGAGGCAGTATGACATGGGGATAGGAGGCAGTGTGACATGGGCACAGGAGACAGTATGACATGGAGACAGGAGACAGTGTGACATGGGGACAGGAGACCATATGACATGGGGACAGGAGGCAGTGTGACATTGGGACAGGAGTTAGTATGACATGGGGACAGGAGACAGTATGACATGGGGACAGGAGTCAGTGTGACATGTGGACAGGAGACAGTATGACATGGGGATAGGAGGCAGTGTGACATGGGGACAGGAGACAGTATGACATGGGGTAGGAGGCAGTGTGACATGGGGATAGGAGGCAGTATGACATGGGGACAGGAGACAGTATGACATGGGGACAGGAGACCATATGACATGGGGACAGGAGTCAGTGTGACATGGGGACAGGAGACAGTATGACATAGGGATAGGTGGCAGTGTAACATGGGGACAGGAGACCGTATGACTTGGGGATAGGAGGCATTGTGACATGGGGACAGGAGACAGTATGAAATGGGGACAGGAGTCAGTGTGACATGGGGACAGGAGACCGTATGACATGGGGACAGGAGTCAGTGTGACATGGGGACAGGAGACAGTATGACTTGGGGATAGGAGGCAGTGTGACATGGGGACATGAGTCAGTGTGACATCGGGACAGGAGACAGTATGACATGGGGGTAGGAGGCAGTGTGACATGGGGATAGGAGAGAGTCTAACAATGGAACAGGAGACAGTATGACATGGGGATAGGAGAGAGTGTAACATGGGAACAGGAGACAGTATGACATGGGGACAGGCGACAGTATGACATGGGGATAGGAGGCAGTG
Source organism: Discoglossus pictus (assembly GCA_027410445.1). Lineage (NCBI taxonomy): Eukaryota > Metazoa > Chordata > Amphibia > Anura > Alytidae > Discoglossus > Discoglossus pictus. The sequence continues at coordinate 41,110,504 of CM050168.1, forward strand.
TGACATGGGGACATGAGACAGTATGACATGGGGACAGGCGACAGTATGACATGGGGATAGGAGGCAGTGTGACATGGGGACAGTAGACAGTATGACATGGGGATAGGAGGCAGAATGACATGGGGACAGGAGTCAGTGTGACATGGGAACAGGAGACAGTATGACATGGGGACAGGCGACAGTATGACATGGGGATAGGAGGCAGTGTGACATGGGGACATGAGACAGTATGACATGGGGACAGGCGACAGTATGACATGGGGATAGGAGGCAGTGTAACATGGGGACAGGAGACAGTATGATATGGGGACAGGAGGCAGTGTGACATGGGGACAGGAGTCAGTGTGACATGGGAACAGGAGACAGTATGACATGGGGACAGGTGACAGTATGACATGGGGATAGGAGGCAGTGTGACATGGGACATGAGACAGTATGACATGGGGACAGGAGACAGTGTGACATGGGGATAGGAGGCAGTGTTACATGGGGATAGGAGACCGTATGACATGGGGACAGGAGTCAGTGTGACATGGGGACAGGAGACAGTATGACGTGGGGACAGGAGTCAGTGTGACACGGGGACAGGAGACAGTATGACATGGGGACAGGAGACAGTGTGACATGGGGATAGGAGGCAGTGTGACATGGGGACATGAGACAGTATGACATGGGGACAGGAGACAGTGTGACATGGGGATAGAAGGCAGTGTAACATGGGGATAGGAGACCGTATGACATGGGGACAGGAGTCAGTGTGACATGTGGACATGAGACAGTATGACATGGGGACAGGAGTCAGTGTGACATGGGGACAGGAGTCAGTGTGACATGGGGATAGGAGACAGTATGACATGGGGATAGGAGGCAGTGTGACATGGGGACAGGAGACAGTATGACATGGGGACAGGAGTCAGTGTGACATGGGGACATGAGACAGTATGACATGGGGATAGGAGGCAGTGTGACATGGGGACAGGAGACAGTATGACATGGGGGTAGGAGTCAATGTGACATGGGGACAGGAGACAGTATGACATGGGAACAGGAGACAGTATGACATGGGGATAGGATGCAGTGTGACATGGGGATAGGAGACCGTATCAGATGAGGACAGGAGTCAGTTTGACATGGCGACAGGAGACAGTATGACATGGGGATAGGAGACCATATGACATGGGGACAGGAGTCAGTGTGACATGGGGACATGAGACAGTATGACATGGGGATAGGAGGCAGTGTGACATGGGGACAGGAGACAGTGTGACATGGGGACATAAGACAGTATGACATGGGGACAGGAGGCAGTGTGACATGTGGACAGGAGACAGTATGACATGGGGATAGGAGGCAGTATGACATGGGGATAGGAGGCAGTGTGACATGGGCACAGGAGACAGTATGACATGGAGACAGGAGACAGTGTGACATGGGAATAGGAGGCAGTGTGACATTGGGACAGGAGTTAGTATGACATGGGGACAGGAGACAGTATGACATGGGGATAGGAGGCAGTGTGACATGGGGACAGGAGACAGTATGACATGGGGACAGGAGTCAGTGTGACATGTGGACAGGAGACAGTATGACATGGGGATAGGAGGCAGTGTGACATGGGGACAGGAGACAGTATGACATGGGGTAGGAGGCAGTGTGACATGGGGATAGGAGGCAGTATGACATGGGGACAGGAGACAGTATGACATGGGGACAGAAGACCATATGACATTGGGGACAGGAGTCAGTGTGACATGGGGACAGGAGACAGTATGACATAGGGATAGGTGGCAGTGTAACATGGGGACAGGAGACCGTATGACTTGGGGATAGGAGGCATTGTGACATGGGGACAGGAGACAGTATGAAATGGGGACAGGAGTCAGTGTGACATGGGGACAGGAGACCGTATGACATGGGGACAGGAGTCAGTGTGACATGGGGACAGGAGACAGTATGACTTGGGGATAGGAGGCAGTGTGACATGGGAACATAAGACAGTACGACACGGGGACATGAGTCAGTGTTACATGGGGACAGCAGACAGTATGACATGGGGACATGAGTCAGTGTGACATGGGGACAGGAGACAGTATGACATGGGGGTAGGAGGCAGTGTGACATGGGGATAAGAGAGAGTCTAACATGGGAACAGGAGACAGTATGACATGGGGATAGGAGAGAGTGTAACATGGGAACAGGAGACAGTGTAACATGGGGACGGGAGACAGTATGACATGGGGACAGGAGTCAGTGTGACATGGGGACAGGAGGCAGTGTAACATGGGGACAGGAGACTGTATGACATGGTGACAGGAGTCAGTGTGACATGGGGACAGGAGACAATATGACATAGGGATATGAGGCAGTGTGACATGGGGACAGGAGACAGTATGACATGGGGACAGGAGACAGTGTGACATGGGGACATGAGACAGTATGACATGGGGATAGGAGGCAGTGTGACATGGGGACAGGAGACAGTATGACATGGGGATAGGAGGCAGTGTGACATGGGGACAGGAGACAGTGTGACATGGGGACATAAGACAGTATGACATGGGGACAGGAGGCAGTGTGACATGGGGATAGGAGGCAGTATGACATGGGGATAGGAGGCAGTGTGACATGGGCACAGGAGACAGTATGACATGGAGACAGGAGACAGTGTGACATGGGGACAGGAGACCATATGACATGGGGACAGGAGGCAGTGTGACATTGGGACAGGAGTTAGTATGACATGGGGACAGGAGACAGTATGACATGGGGACAGGAGTCAGTGTGACATGTGGACAGGAGACAGTATGACATGGGGATAGGAGGCAGTGTGACATGGGGACAGGAGACAGTATGACATGGGGTAGGAGGCAGTGTGACATGGGGATAGGAGGCAGTATGACATGGGGACAGGAGACAGTATGACATGGGGACAGGAGACCATATGACATGGGGACAGGAGTCAGTGTGACATGGGGACAGGAGACAGTATGACATAGGGATAGGTGGCAGTGTAACATGGGGACAGGAGACCGTATGACTTGGGGATAGGAGGCATTGTGACATGGGGACAGGAGACAGTATGAAATGGGGACAGGAGTCAGTGTGACATGGGGACAGGAGACCGTATGACATGGGGACAGGAGTCAGTGTGACATGGGGACAGGAGACAGTATGACTTGGGAATAGGAGGCAGTGTGACATGGGGACATGAGTCAGTGTGACATCGGGACAGGAGACAGTATGACATGGGGGTAGGAGGCAGTGTGACATGGGGATAGGAGAGAGTCTAACAATGGAACAGGAGACAGTATGACATGGGGATAGGAGAGAGTGTAACATGGGAACAGGAGACAGTGTAACATGGGGACAGGAGACAGTATGACATGGGGACAGGAGTCAGTGTGACATGGGGACAGGAGACAGTATGACATGGGGATATGAGGCAGTACGACATGGGGACAGGAGACAGTATGACATGGGGACAGGAGACAGTGTGACATGGGGACATGAGACAGTGTGGATTTGTGTCAGGAGACCATATGACATGGGGACAGGAGACAATATGATATGGGGATAGGAGGCAGTGTCACATGGGGACATGAGACAGTGTGGATTTGGGTCAGGAGACCATATGACATGGGGACAGGCGACAGTATGACATGGGGATAGGAGGCAGTGTCACATGGGGACATGAGACAGTGTGACTTGGGGGCAGGAGACAGTATGACATGGGGGTAGGAGGCAGTGTGACTTGGGGATAGGAGAAAGTCTAACATGGGAACAGGAGACAGTATGACATGGGGATAGGAGAGAGTGTAACATGGGAACAGGAGACAGTATGACATGGGGACAGGAGTCAGTGTGACATGGGGACAGGAGGCAGTGTAACATGGGAACTGGAGACTGTATGACATGGGGACAGGAGTCAGTGTGACATGGGGACAGGAGACAGTATGACATGGGGACAGGAGACAGTGTGACATGGGGACATGAGACAGTGTGGATTTGTGTCAGGAGACCATATGACATATGGACAGGAGACAGTATGACATGGGGACATGAGACAGTGTAACATGGGAACTGGAGACTGTATGACATGGGGACAGGAGTCAGTGTGACATGGGGACAGGAGACAGTATGACATGGGGACAGGAGACAGTGTGACATGGGGACATGAGACAGTGTAAATTTGGGCCAGGAGACCATATGACATGGGGACAGGCGACAGTATGACATGGGGATAGGAGGCAGTGTCACATGGGGACAAGAGACAGTGTGACTTGGGGCAGGAGACAGTTTGGCTTTGGGACAGGAGACAGTATGACATGGGGACAGGAGTCAGTGTAACATGGGGACATGAGACAGTGTGACATGGGGACATGAGACAGTGTTTCTTTAGGACAGGAGACAGTATGACATGGGGACAGGAGTCAGTGTGACTTGGGGACATGAGACAGTGTGACATGGGGACATGAGACAGTATGACATGGGGACAGGAGTCAGTGTGACTTGGGGACATGAGACAGTGTGACATGGGGACATGAGACAGTGTGACATGGGAACAGGAGTCAGTGTGACATGGGGACAGGAGACAGTATGACATGGGGATAGGAGACAGTATGACATGGAGACATGAGACAGTGTGGCTTTAGGACAGGAGACAGTATGACATGGGGACAGGAGTCAGTGTGACTTGGGGACATGAGACAGTGTGACATGGGGACATGAGACAGTATGACATGGGGACAGGAGGCAGTGTGACATCGGGACAGGACCAGTATAACATGGGGACAGGAAGCAGTGTGACAATAGGGAGAGAATGCAGTGTGACCAGTACAGGCTTCTTGTAACTTTTGCCTAATACTCAGTGTTTCTGATTCAAAACCTGATCTGATTTCCTTGGGTATATTTGATTCCATAAATGTAAGACTGTTTAAGTAGATAGATAGACCAGATGCCTATTTGTTTTTATCTATACATAAGTATTCTTTTGTTTCTCTTAACTTTGACACTTTCCTGCCTTTGTAACTCTTATCTGAAACCTACTTTACTATGTAAGCTTGTGGTTCTTCAAGATTATAGGGAGTACAGCTGCACCTAACTGATGAGGCCCAATAAAGGCTGAAACGTACGTCTGGGGTTTGCTGTTTCTCCTGTTCAGGGTAGAATTGCCTGGTATTTTGGGGCTGGGTCACTCTAGTGAGTGGGACCAGACTGATATACTACAGGATATTTCTCCCGGTGAAGGGCACAAGTGAGCCAAAAGAGGTTGCTCTCAGAGTGGCTTATCATGTCCATAGAACTAACCTATTAAGGTTAGTTCATTCTCTGATTGAGTACCTCTGAATTTTTTGTTTTCATTAAAATTATACTCAAATATTCTACATATAATTCTTTTGTTTGTGTTTCAATTCAATTTCAACTTGATCTGATCATCTGTGTATTAGCTGGCCATTATAATTCATGTTTTTAGTGCCTGTCTTCTGCTTGCATACATAGCTACCATCTTCTACTTATGGTTTCTTCACCATTTCATAATTTACAACTTTTGTTGCCATCCACTTTCTTCTGGTTCTGAGTTTGCTTTATGTTTTCTGCTGGTCATCTTGATTTTTAATCTTAACTTCCATTTCATTCTGGTGCTCACAGTGTGCTGCTTATGTTCTTGTATGAAACCCAACCTTCCTTTCTACCAACTGAGTCTGACCCAATCATCTCCTTTTGATCCCAGTGAACCAACACTAATGCTGCATTTCATTGTTTCTGTTTTATCCTGCATTTAACCCGAGTCCTCTACTGTCTATACATGTTCTCATAGTGTTATCCATGTGTGACTTATATGAACTTGTCCAGATCTACTTTTTGCAACTGTTCTCATAAAGATTTGATAAGTTATTCTGACTTATTACTTTATATTTTAAATATCCTCAAATTTGAGTTAACAGGGTTCTTAACCAGCTACATGCATGTAAGTATTTGTTATCTCATGTGTTTCAAATGATTTTGGCCCAAGTTGCTTTATCCTGACCAAACCTTTTATCCATCTTAAAAGACCCCTATTCTTAGGATCTAAGAATCACACACCCTGTACCCTTGATTAGTACCTTTATTTAGTGTGTCCAAAATCAGACTGACACTTCTTTATTTTTCAAGATACATTTTCAGATAACACAAAACACAATCCCCCAGCTCTAGATCATCCTCCTGGGCAAATAGCTTGCCATACCTCCCACCCACATAGTTTCCAGATATATAGAGGGGTCTGGCTTTCTTGTTATCATTCATATTTTCTATCCAGGGTTATCTGTTTATGTCACTAATAACCCAGGCCTGTGTTTTGCTCTCCTCTTACAGAGCCATAAAACTGGCTTCCCCCGGCATGACTAAAGCCAGAGGATTCACGTGTGGCCGATCGCAGGGCCATATAAATTCTTGCAGAACATTAACCCACTTGTCACATAAGTGACTGCAGTCGTTGTTATATAATTCTAGCATCCTAGGGCCCACTTATAACACAGATACATTATTACAGTGCATATAACATAATATAGTAGCCCCAAAATGAATTACTGTGGCCCACACTACACACAAAAACAATCAAGTCAGTCCCCACAACAAGTTTCAGGTCCATTGTAATAGCCCCTGACATTAGCACCCAGTGTGCCATCTTTCCAAATAGCAGAGTTACTTGTGGGGTGCAGGGGGTCCCATCATGGCCCCCAAATCATTCATGACAGCTGGCTCCCGTTTAAAAATGTAGAATCATGGCGTCCATCGTAATAAGATGGATGCCGGCATTTCTGCAGCATGATCATACCATCCCAGGAGAAGCATTCTGTGGTTCGCCCTTTTCCTGAGGTCGCAGGGAGTAACAAGTAGTGGGGTGGGCAGGAAATAGCATCCTGTTGACCTCTATTTGTAATCTATAGAACGTGAGAGATCCATGCTAACAGGCATCTTGAAGGGCCAAATAACGGTACAAGCCCCCCAATCCTGAGCAGTAACCCCATCTGTCCGGCTGAAACAAGAGGACCACCCAACTCCATTTGGACATATGTGGAAAACAATTCCTCCATGCCTCCACCAGCATGGGTCCTGGGTGTGCAGGGCAGATTCTAGTCATTATTCCCCTGTATCAACTCCAGAAGAGAAATAAAAGCCAGGGGCAAGGCCTGTGGATTCCCTGCCAGCACAAACCCAACAGGCCAGGGCAAGTACTCATCCCTGGCTATTAGGCCAGGAGCATAGTCATTTTCCTTTGGAACAAAAGCAGACAATCCCAGTAGGTACCCTGCAAGCTGGATGTGCTGGCTGGCATCAGAAACCTGGGCCTATATTATAGCCTCCACCCGCCTGTGTGGAAACATAGGATGAGCACTGTACTCACTTGTCCCCTGCACCACGGTCTGGTCATGGTACCCCTGCTCACCTGGTACAACGGTCTGGACATAGGACTCTTCCTCTCCTGGGACCTCAGTCAGGGCACTGTGATCCAGCTCTTCTTGCTTGGGCATACTGTATGGAGAGCTGTCCCAGTCTAGCGTACCGGCTTGGTCTCTGTCCAGCAGGATCTCCCTGCTCTGATCCAGACTTCCCCTTGCATCAGCAAGCTGACAGTCCATTTCTTTTTGCCCCACTGCCTTGTTGTTAGCAATGGTGCCAGGGTTGCTGGCTGAGTCTGTTCCTTGAACTGTGGCTGGCTTTTTGACATTGGCTATCAGCCGAAGCTCCTTCAATGGTTTACAGTCCATTCCAAGGCCACAGTGCATACTTGGTTCTTTCAAGAACCCAGGAGCATGGTGGCTCCCCTTCATGCCTTCCTCTTGGCCTGACATAGTCCCAAGGTTATACTCTGTGTGTGCCCCTGGATCCATGGCTGGTACCTGGACTGTAGTTATCCATGAGAAGCCCATGCTAGGTTCACAATCAATCTCTGGTTACTTACAGAACCCTCCCAGGCCCTGCTATATCCATTGGAGACTCAGACTCCCCTGATTTTGAGATGTACTATAATATATGGTACCATGGTCATCTGTCCCAGTCATAGCAAAAAATAACTGGGCCTGGCCTATTTGTACCTCCATATTGGTATAGTGCTGGTCAGAGTCCACAATATCCTCTCCCCAGACCCCTTGTGCATAATTACTCTTGTACATACCGCCTGGTTGGTAGGGGTCTGGTAACTAGTCCTCTTCATCCCTTTCCGCCTCCCAACTGGATGGAGACTTTCTCTCTGTCTTTGTAAGTAGCCACCCTGGCTGCTGGTAAAAATTATTGACATATCCCACCAACTGCCACCAGTTGTGAAGATATCAAAGTGCTAGGGGCTATTATTGCCCAGAGCCACCTGTTATAGACTACAGGTTAACTACCAACAAGGACTGTTTGGGTTCTTGGAAATCTATGCACCAGCAGACAATTTAGATGACAGCCTAATTTCTGAAGAGGCAGGCACCATCACACACCCTTTTCTTAGGATCTAAGAATAACACACCCTGTACCCTTGTTTAATACAAGCAGACTCCGACACCACCTTTATTTAGTGTGTCTAAAATCAGACTGACACTTTATTTTTCAAGACACATTTTCAGATAACACAAAACACCAAAGACTTCCCCCCAGTTCTAGCCCATCCTCCTGGGCAAATAGCTTGCCATACCCCCCATCCACATGATTTCCAGATATTTAGGGGGTTCTGGCTTTCTTGTTATCATTACACATTTTCTATCCAGGGTTATCTGTTTAGGTCACTAATAACCCAGGCCTGTGTTGCTCTCCTCTTACTGAGCCATAAACTAGTTCCCTCCTTCATGACTAAAGCCAGAGGATTCACACATGGCTGATCGGAGGGCCATATACATTCCTGTAGAATATTAACCCCCTTGTCACATACAGTGCCTTGCAAAACTATTCACCCGCCTTGGCATTTTTCTTTTTCTTTTGCCTCACAACCTGGAATTAACATGGATGAGGATTTGCATTATTAATTTACAAAACATGCCCACAACTTTGAATATTTTTTTTTTATTGTGATGCAAACAACAAATAGGACAAAATAACAGAAAAAGTCAAAGTGCATAACTATTCACCCCCCTAAAGTCAATCCTTTTAGAGCCACCTTTTGCGGCAATCACAGCCCCAAGTCACTTTGGGTTAGTCTCCATGAGCTTGCCACACCTTACCATTGGGATTTGTCGCCCATTCCTCCTTGCAAAACAGCTCCAGCTCCTTCAATTTGGATGGTTTGCGCTTGTGAACAGCAATCTTTAAGTCTGACCACAGATTTTCTATTGGATTGAGGTCTGGGCTTTGGCTAGGCCATTCCAACACATTTAAATGTTTCCCCTTAAACCACTCAAGTGTTGCTTTAGCAGTGTGTTTGGGGTCATTGTCCTGCTGGAAGGTGAACCTCCATCCTAGTTTCAAATCACTCACAGAGCGGTACAGGTTTTGCTCAAGAATATCCCTGTATTTATCACCATCCATATTTCCCTCAACTCTGACCAGTTCCCCAGTCCCGGCAGCTGGAAAACATCCCCACAGCATGATGCTGCCATTACCATGATTCACTGTGCTGATGGTGTTCTTTTGGTGATGAGATGTTTTGGGTTTGCGCCAGACATAGCGTTTTCTATGATGGACGAAAAGTTAAATTTTAGTCTCATCAGACCAGAGCACGTTCCTCCATACATTTTTGGAGTCTCCCACATGCCTTTTTGCAAACTCAAAACGTGCCGTTTTGTTTTCTGATGAAAGTAATGGCTTTCTTCTGGCCACTCTGCCATAAAGCCCAACTCTATGGAGCTTACGGCTTATTGTCGTCCTATGTACAGATACTCCAGTCTCTGCTGTGAAACTCTGCAGTTCCTCCAGGGTTACCTTAGGTCTCTGTGCTGCCTCTCTGATTAATGCTCTCCTTGCCCGGTCCGTGAGTTTTTGTGGGAGGTCGTGTCTTGGCAGATTTTCTGTTGGGCCATGTTCTTTCCATTTGGTTCTGATAGATTTGATGGTGCTCCTGGAAATCATCAAAGATTTGGATATTTTGTTATAACCTAACCCTGACTTTTACTTCTCAACAACATTGTCCCTTACTTGTTTGGAGAGTGCCTTGGTCTTCATGGCAGTGTTTGGTTAGTGGTGCCTCTTACTTCGGTGTTGCAGCCTCTGGGGCCTTTCAAAAAAGCTGTGTATATGTAATGACAGATCATGTGACACTTAGATTGCACACAGGTGGACATCATTTCACTAATTATGTGACTTCTGAAGGTAATTGGTTGCATGAGAGCTTTTTATAGGCTTCATAACAAAGGGGGTGAATACATACGCGCATGACAATTTTCTATTTTCTATTTCTAAAAAATAGTTTTATGTATATATTTTTCTTATTTCACTTCACCAACTTAGACTATTGTGTTGTGATCCATCACAAAAAAGTCATTGAACTTAAGGCTGTAATGTGACAAAATAGGTAAAAAGTCAAGGGGGGTGAATACTTTTGCAAGCATTGTAAGTGACTGCAGTAGTTTTTATATAATTCTAGCATCCTAGGGCCCACTTCTAACACAGATATGTTATTACAGTGCATATAACATGATATAGTAGCCCCAAAATGAATTACTGTGGCCCACACTACACACAAAAACAATCAAGTCAGTCCCCACAACAAGTTTCAGGTCCGTTGTAATAGCCCCTGACATTAGCACCCAGTATGCCAGCATTCCAAATAGCAGAGTTACTTGTGGGGTGCAGGGGGTACCATCATGGCCCCCAAATAAATCATGACAAACCTGTTTTTTAGTTCACCATTAATTAACATTTAAATACATGTTCAAACAGCAGCAAAGCTTTTTATCTAGAAAATAAAATAGAAAAGCACAGGTTACCTCACTGGTGGCTCCTTTATTCCTCATTTTCCAAACACACTGTGTAGAAGATTTAAACAGCAATAACTTTAATTCGGCTGTCTCTGTAAAGCTTGAATAATGTTATCACATTAAAATCTTTCACTATCTTTCAGTAGTGCTCAAATCAATGAGAGGTGGCTATGTGTACAGCAAAACCATTAATGAGACAAACTGTGTTTTTACATTTTATTTTCTAGCTAAAGCTTTGATTTGCTGCTATTTTTGCACATGCATTTTTATATTAATTACTGGCTAACTAAAAACTAGTTTACCTGGCACTTCCAAACTGACTTTAATATAGACCTACTCCTTGCACGTCTGCTTCCAACTGTGGTGGGGTCATTTTTCTCAGTTATTCCCAAGATTTGTCCGGATCCAGCTTGTGCTTACTTGGTTTAGTGTAGTTTGTTTGTTCTATCCTATATAGCTGTATTCTTCATCTCATCAGTCTCCCCTTGTTTGTTCTATCCTATATATCTCTACTCTGCATCTCATCAGTCTCCCCTTGTTTGTTCTAACCTATATTGCTCTATTCTGCATCTCATCATTCTCCCCTTGTTTGTTCTATCTTATATAGCTCTATTCTGCATCTCATCAGTCTCCCATTGCATGTTCTATCTTATATAGCTCTATTCTGCATCTCATCAGTATCCCCTTGTTTGTTCTATCCTATATTGCTCTATTCTGCATCTCATCAGTCTCCTCATGTTTGTTCTATCCTATATAGCTATATTCTGCATCTTTACAGTCACGCCTTGTTTGCTCTATCCTACATAGCTCTATTCTGCATCTCATCAGTCTCCCCTTGTTTGTTCTATCCTATATAGTTCTATTCTGCATCTCACCAGTCTCCCCTTGTTTGCTCTATCCTATATAGCTATATTCTGCATCTCATCAGTCTCCCCTTGTTTGTTCTATCCTATATAGCTTTATTCTGCATCTCATCAGTCTCCCCTTGTTTGTTCTATCCTATATAGCTTTATTCTGCATCTCATCAGTCTCCCCTTGTTTGTTCTATCCTATATAGCTATATTCTGCATCTTAACAGTCTCCCCTTGTTTGTTCTATCCTATATACCTTTATTCTGCATCTTAACAGTCTCCCCTTGTTTGTTTGATCCAACTTGTTCTTTTCATACTGTTTCCTTTTTCCAATTCAGCCACTACAGTCTCTGTTTTTTGTACTGACCCAGTTGACACTCCTCTGGGATTTCTCAGTTTCTTCTTTTGTGGTTTAAACACAGCCAGTTCTGATCTAGTCGATATTCATCTTATCCACTACTTCTTTTTTGTGATAAATCTGTCCCAGTACCATTCACTAGTTATGATTTTGGCACATCACTGAGCCACTGACAGGGTGTGTGGGGGATACTTTTCTCTGGGGCCCAAGACATAAGGGTGGCCCACTTTATAACAATGCCTTTGAGATGAACTGCTGCTCTGTATAGGTTAGTTTTGGGGAGTGATCAGATTGTTCTGGAGCCTCCCAACCCACACCAGGAGGAATAGGAGGAACAAACCCTTGGAGCACAGGGGATGCCAGACACCAGTTACACTACCTGTTCTCCTTTTCTCAATTTCTGTAGCCTAGAGCAGGTAATCATCAGGTAGTGTGTTCCTAAGCGCCAAGGGAGTGGAGCTCAGACATGCCTGTCTGAAGACTGTGATCTCCACTGTGTTAAGGAACTATGAAAGTGCTGCCTATGTCAAGGGCCTAGGTATCTTCTTTTTCATTAAAGATTAAAGTTATACTTATGAAAACACTTCTAACATTGTATTTTATTATATATACCTTCTGTAGTATTAATGAGTATGTAAAAAGAGCATGATTAAAAGCTAAAATACTTACTCATTAGATATCTATATTTCATATTTACTCAATAAGTATTGTTTTATTTATTATATATATATATATATATATATATGTATATGCAATATTATATATATATATATATATATATATATATATATACACATACATACATATTTCATTTGTTATTAAATAAAACTAAATTTGTTGAGTAAATATGAAATATAGGTCTGTAATCCGCAGATCGTTTGCGGGTAGCTGTAAGAGGCCAATTTAATAGCCGTAAGTCTAGCGGGCTTAGTTACGGGTTTTCACGTTGAGGGAATTTAATAGGGCTGCAGGTCTATAGAACAAACCTATTCTTAGTTCTCAGATTGAGCCCCTCTGATTCTTTTTGTTTAGTTTTCTTCACCTTATGGGTGATAGGGGCATCCAGACTTGGATACCTTGCTCACTCTGCCTTAAGGTGAGCATGAAACGTACGTCTGGGGTTTGCTGTTTTTCCTGTTCAGGGTAGAAGTGCCTGGTATTTCGGGGTTGGATCACTCTTTTGAGTCCAGACAGATATACTACAGGATATTTCTCCCTGTGAAGGGCACAAGTGGCTAAACGAGGCTGCTCTCTGAGTAGGTAACCAGACCTATGGAGCAAACCTACTTAGGTGTTGTTCGTTCTCAGATGAGCACCTCTGACTATTTTTGTTTAGACAATCAGACATTGCAAACTTTCTTTCTAATTACCATGTTCCTCCCTGCCCTATGCAATATAACTTGAACCCTATCACATCTGCCCCTTCCTCTCCTCTTCTTTTGTGTTCCTGGTAACCATAAATTGTATACAAATATGGTTTCCAATTACAGTGTTATTTGGGACGACTGATAACAAAACCAAAGTGTAGGGGTAATCAATTATTTTATTTTTTAATTTCCCCATACTCTCAATGTATTTCTGGATATTAAGTCAAAATCCAGTCCATCGTTTTAATGACATACACACAAATATTTTGATACACTAGAATTTAGTAGTAAGCTTAATGGTTGGAGAGAAACAGGTCTACTAAAGTATGAAACACTAAAGCAACTTTAAAAGATGCTGCTTATTAATTAAATAAGCAAATTAACCCCTTATTGTATGAGCACTACCTTGGGCGGGAATGTTGAATCAATGGCTTATTTTAAAAAAACGTTCAGGATGCATATGAAATTACCGTAATTTAATAATGGAGTAGAGGTACCAAAAGAGGCTCAGGGTCCAGATCAGTCCGTGGTCCGCCTATTGACTACCCCTGCCATAGTGTTTTGAAAGCTTGTTTTATCTGCCGTGTTGGTTATCCATTAAACATATCATCTTTATATACCTTCGGATTCTGTTTATTGGAAAATTACCTAAACTCTTGTGTATTCCACTGGTTAAAACTTTACCAATCTTTTTCTTTTTTTGTGGTAATTAAAAATATGAAACTGGTTCTGATCAAACCTCCCTATTCCTAGATCCATTCTCTTCTGTTTGGGTTCTCTCTTGTTTTCCACCTCTTACATCCTGTTTTGACCCTCTCCCTTCTGTCAACTTCTATCTCCTGTTCTCACTTGATTACAAATTGTGTTTCTGCCCCTGAACTTGTATTAATTCTCTGCACAAAACATCCAGAAATTCATTTTCTCAGCTCCAAGCTCAGACCTGCTGTATCCCAGTTATTAAATAATATTGTGTGCTCTGAAGAGACAGTTTAATCTCAGTACCATACCTTGCAATGTTCTGCAGTGTACGTTAGGACGTGCTCCTCTCACACCAGCGGGAGGCTGATATGAGGACACGTACAAACCACAGAACACAAGCAGCGGAATAATAACTTAAGGTACTGGGAGCCAGCACACACAGAGATATATTTACACAGCTCAGGAATAAATCACTTGAATTCAAACTCATTGTACATAGTAAAACAAGGATGTGCTAGTGCATGACTACGGAACTATCTTACTTTCTTATTGTTAACTCTCTCTTCCCTATAGTTCATCTCTCTGTTCGCTCTCGATCATGTATAGAAACATAGATTTGACAGCAGATAAGAACCAAATGGCCCATTCTGTCTGCTATCCCATGGCTTAAATGGACATGGAAGGTTTCTGGATTTTACTAGGAATATAATATAAACAGTCGAGTAACGTTGTTATAACCACCATCTAATATCCTGAATAACCGCTGTGTGCAGCTAGATGTCGTGGTAGGGAGTCAATAAGATGCTGGAAGGTTGACAAAGGTATCTGGAGCCATGCAGACTGCTGAAGAGTGCATGGTGGAAGATCCATACGACGAACATGACGATCGAGGTGGTCCCACAGGTGTTTGATGGGGTTCATGTCCAGGGAATTTGGTAGCCATGGAAGTACTTGGAAGTCTTTGCCATGGTCCTCCAACCCCTCTCGGACAAATATGACATGTTGTATTGTCCTGCTGGACGATCCCATCCGCTCCAGGTGAAGACAGTCAACATGAATGTTTGTACTTGATCTGCAAGAATTGGTTGATGTTGTGTCTTTCAAAGGTATGAGTGGACTCAGATAATGCCAAGAAAACATTCCCCAGACCATAACGCTGCCACCACTACCCTGTTTTCTTCCAACAATGGTTGCAGAGTGTTTGTACACTGAGGTTTTGCACCTGACACGCCAACGTCCGTCCAGTTAATGGAGGAGAAAATGTGACTTGTGAAAGAAGGCCAATCAGAAGAGGTCCAATTTCAGTACTGTTGTGTAAATTGAAGCTGTTTCTGACGATGAACCCTCCTCAGCATAGGTGCAGGGTTTGCTGTACTATCATTTTAGACACAAGTCTAGTAGCCCCTTGGTTTTTTTGGATGGTGAGTTGCTCAACTGTAGTTAGCCCTCACACACCATCGCAGCCGACGTTCACCTCTGACATCAATGGAACATGTTGCTTTGCAGTTTTGACGCTGGTTATTTGCAATGGTGCCCTTTGTCCAGTCACGGTACACTTTAACTACAGCAACACGTGAACAGTTCACAAACTGCACTGTTTTAGAAACACTGCCACCCTTGGCCTGATAGCCAATGATCATCACTCTTTCAAAATTGGATAATTTGCATATGTTACCCATGACAGCCATGATTGATATGTTTGCAGAATGCCTTCATGTCACCTATATACCCACCAAGCCAGCTCACAACACATATTTCATTGGCTATGCCCTGCTAACGTCAAAAGTACTCGTTGATCATAATAATGAGAATGTGCTTAAAATCTCTGTTTTTTTTTCTTCTTAAAATCATACAATTTGTACATCTTTTATTTATTAATGCTTCTCTACATCGACACTAAAAACAAATGGGGGAATTTGATGGATTTTGCACTTCTTAATAAGAGTTTCTCTATAACAAATACATTCATCCAACATGAAGGATGTTTATAGTGAGGGAGGCCATATTACGCTCCATACAAAGGCTCATTCACAAATAATCAGCTTTCCCATTTGGTTTCTGCAGCCGAACAACACCCAAAGGGAAAGTTGAAATTTGCTTTATAAGTATTTACAGAGAGCTTGTAATGTATGGTCCCTTCAGGACATGCAATCTGTCTCCCTAAATGATCTCAGTATAATGGCCAGTGCAGTTAAACAGAAATTTATCATGGTAAGTATACACTTTGAGAGCTTAAAAAGCTAAAAAAACAGCATTTAAAACAGTTATAAAACAATGAAAAGACTAAGTAAATGCAAAGGTTTCTACATTTTTTCCACTTGATTTGACTAATGGACATGATGATGCAAAGCAATGACCGTAAATTGAGTCCCCACAAAAATGTAAGTGCGATTGGCAAGACATGTGGCAGCAGAACATTTTTGATTATATAGTATTCTATGGTTATTTGATTATATACTGTAATTTATAGATAAGGCCCATATCTGTAATATATTTTTCTAGATTGAATCTGCAAAAACTGAAAAAGAGGAACCTGTCACTAACCCATATTGTTCTTTATGTATTAGGAATAAGTGTACAGGACTACATATTACATTATTATAATAATTAACTTGTATACCATTTCCCAGACTGCCTATTTATAACACATGCATTTGGACTTGCCTGAGATGTGTATCCAGTGGTGTAGGGGGGGGGGGGGCACACCACTTTGGGTGGCATTGCTTTGGGGGTGGCACTCCTTCTCCCAGGCCCCCTATGCCTCCCCGGTCCCTCTCTCTTCCCTGACAGAGAGCGGAGACCCCAGGGGAAAGAGAGGGAGGATGGAGAGAAAGAGGGAGAGAGAGTGAAATAGAGAGTGTGAGTGAGAGAGAGAATGAGACAGAGAAGGGGATGTAGAATAGAAGGGGAGTGAGAGAAGAAAGAGTGAGGTACAGAGAAGGGGAGAGAAAGAATGGGGAGGTAGAGAAGGGAGGAGAGAGAGAAGAGGGGAGATAGAGAGTGAGAAGGGGATATATGTACATATATATCTATATATAAAGGTTGCAGTGGGGGGGGGGGGGCGTTCGGCAAACTCAGGGACAGCCCTGGGAGGCAAAAGCTCTAGTTACGCCACTTTATGTATCAACCCAAATCTTAAAGCTTTTTTTAAACCAACAATACTTTCAAATATGTTTTGCAGTTTATGAAGTGATTTGTTTTGTTTGTTAGTTAAGGATAGGGGAGCTTACCTAAAGCTTCAAGTTGTGTATGAGGTGAATAGTTTATGCAAAGTAGAATCAGTTGAATCAGTTTGCTGCCTTTCCTTTTATATGTTTACTATATTATAATAAAAATTAAACTAATAAAAAAAAATCTTAGATGATTACATTTTGTTAAATTAGCGATTCTTTTTTTCTTTAAAAACAAAAATGATACTTCTTATTAATATTTAAACAACTTTATTTTGTTTAATTAAGGAATTTCCAATTACAAAAGTTTATTGTATACTTATCTATATGCAAAAGAGTAAGATAGAAATGGAGGTAGTGCTAAATCCTCCTGGTGCTTAACACCTAAAGTAAATATAGGAGTATAAGTAAGCAGGGTGGGGAAGTAAGCCGTAATAAAAGGTATATATGGCTGGAGTGAGCCTGACTGCTTTGGACCTTTGAGAAAGGCAGAAGTGCCGAAACCGAATCGGTCAGGTTTATTCCTTGGCAGATCTCTCCAAAACTGACCTTTAGGATGCATCCAGTCATCCTCGAGAAATGATGTGTGTGAGACTGGAAGGTAGAAGTGGAACCTCCCGGAGCTCTTACGCCTGTGTAGATCACGCAAGGTAATCACGGCCAGCGCCTTTGGATTAAGGTAGGCTACCAGGCACTGTTTTACCTCCAGCACCACTCCTCGTTGTGATCCAGCACCTAACTGGACTGTACTACAAGTCTATCGGACCTGTGATAGTACATCACAACTAGCATCCTCACTGGCACACTGTGACTTTCTGTGTGCTATTCGCTATTTACCAGTTTTTGTTTTTTATGTTGGCACGATTTATTTTTCATTATATTTTTTGTGATTCACCTATGATTTGACTTAGGTTATGAGGTAAACCCTTATTTTATTGCCACAGCGACGTATTTTCCCTCTTATAGGCTTATTAAAGTGAGTGTAGTTCACTCCAGCCATATATACCTTTTATTACGGCTTACTTCCCCACCCTGCTTACTTATACTCTTGTATACTTATCTATGCTGTAACATTTTTGGTTTAATAATCTTTTTCATGTGATTGTACACTAACATTGTCATTGTGTCATTCAATAAAATATTTATTATTAAAAAAAGGTAACACTTCTACTGTAAACTCACCAAATTAAGGCCAAGTGCTTGGCCACCCCTTCCAGTTCTGCGTGACAGGGAGTTTAACATACTGATTTCTCAGCCAATCACAGGTCATATCCAGGGATGTTTTTTCCTCTATGATTCCATGTATTTGATTGATAAGTTTCTTTCACTATAAAGGGTGAATTCTAAAAGGGCAGATGAAACATTAACAACTTATTTGTTAGTTTAAGTTTAAATTTTTAGTTTATTTTATTCTACTAAGTAATTTAATTGTTGTGATGCTTGACATATTGCATTGAAGGGGCACATCAGAAGGCCCAATTCTGGTAGGATTGTAAAGCAATGTGACGCACGCTTATGACGTCATCTCCAGACGCCTGAGCGTAGCGCCACGCATGTAGTGAGCTCCATACCCCGAATCTCTACACTGAAATCTTTGCTCTAGTTATGATCTATTGAGTCACGTCATAGTGCAAGGAATTAGAAAATACAGAGGGTCAGAGCATTGTGATATACTGGGTTACAATATGACGAAGCATACACGGTTCTTACTAGATTAATACTTAACAAGGAGTAATCCCTGCAATTTATTCTATCTCCTGTAACAATTAGCGCAGCACTATATTAGCACTTTATAAGCATACCCCTTTTTTCTGTATGAGTCACTTTATTATAATTATGCACCTTATTGACTAAGTAGTGTCATCTTCCACATTTGCACTTAACACTTTATTAGGTATACAGGTAGAATCAATTTATCTCAGAGTTATCCCAATATTCAATCAACTATTTATTACTAATATTAATGACCAACTTTTTATTGATGGAGTCTAATCATTTTTAATTTTCAATTTTAAAGTTATAAGTTATAATAAAAGTTATTTTCAAAAAATAATTGTCTCTCATAGGATATCAGGAATTTAGTGTGCTCCAACTACAAGGGTGCTTTCTCTATTTTTCTTGGTATATTCTGAAATGTTCTGACCGTTGGGAAGCACCTAAACTATTATTACACCTACAATAAAATTTATCTTGAGCAACCATATTTTTATGTTTTTTAACAAAGGATAGTAAAGCAATAATAAAAATAAGAATATCTGCCTATAGTTAACACAAAAGTCATATACGAGAGGAAGTTTTAAATCCTCTAATTATGGACCAAAGTCCTATCGGACAGGGGGGACTGGAATCAATAAGCCAGGAGTGGAAATTAAAAGTTTATTCAAATTGCGCAGTTTGAAGGCACAGCAGGGGTGTAGAAGTCAGAATAATTCTGGGGGGGATACACCTCATTGCATACACCAGCAATAAAATAGGTTAAATATACATGGATTGAGAGCTGGCTAAAAGACAGAAAGCAAAGGGTTGCTGTGAATGGAACATACTCAGATTGGACTAATGTGGTAAGTGGTGTTCCTCAGGGTTCAGTATTAGGTCCTCTCCTTTTTAACATATTTATTAATGACTTAGAGGTGGGACTGGAAAGTAGTTTCTACATTTTCGCTGATGACACGAAGTTGTGCAAGGTAATTAAACCCGACGTGCTTTCCCTCCAAAGAGATTTACATAAAATTGAGGAATGGGCATCTAAATGGCAGATGAGATTTAATACGAATAAATGTAAAGTTATGAATCTGGGAAGGAAAAATAGCCATGCAATTTATTATCTTAATGGAGCTAATATAGGGGTATCAGATATTGAAAGTGATTTGGGTAACAGTGCGCAAAGCCAAGTAGCATCTGCAAAGGGAAATAAAAAGTTAGCATGTATTAAGAAGGGTATAGAAGCAGGGGAACCAAATATAATTCTGCTCTAAACAAATCTCTAGTATGCCCTAATTTGGAATATGGAGTACAATTTTGGGCACCACTTCATAAAAAGGCCATTTTAGAGCTGGAAAAGGTACAGAGAAGGGCAACAAAACTAATAAGGGGAATGGAGGGGCTAAGTTATAAAGAAAGACTAACCAAATTAGGCTTATTTTCTTTAGCAAAAATGTGTCTAAGAGGAGATATGATTACCTTAAATAAATACATCCAGGGTCAGTATAAAGATTTGTCAAGGGAGTTTTTTGTGCCAAGAGGTTTTTAACTGACAATAGGACATCCCTTGAGGTTAGAAGTAAAAAGATTCCACCTTAAAGAAAGAAAATGGCTCTACACGGTAAGGGTGGTTAATCCGTGGAGTTCTCTACCAGAGGAGGTGGATTCGAAAGATAACACGGGGTAGTATATCTGAAGCCTAAGCAATGCTTTGTTAAACAGAGGGGGGTTTATACCCCTAGAATACAGGAACTATTAGTAGCAGACACCTTGTCATATATTGATTGGTCAATATACATCTACAAGGCATGCGTTTGACCATCTGGGTGTTACATTTGCTTTTTATAAAATTAATATTGTGCCTTTATGTGATTGGTTGTACATTAACATTTTAAAAGCTGACTAACTTTTCCAAAACTAACTTTTTGGGCTGTCCGCCACAATGTGCGTTGTACGTCAAAGCCTTTTCTGTACAGTCATGGTAACCAGAACGGTGGGCTGATATTATAATGCATTGTACCCAGTTGCACATCCCAGAGCCTGCAACTACAATCACATAACTTAAGGTGTTAAAATTACTTGTGGACTTGACATATTCATGGTAATTACATTAAAGGTAATTACATATTGAAAACAAGACCACTCTGGTGGGAGGATCTCTGGAGCTGAGTGACACTCAAAATTTGGTAAATTCATAGCTTGTTTTTATTTAATAAATTAAATTGCTTTAATACTTTTTTATTAATATCAGATTGCAAATATTTATATTTTGCTGGTATTTAACTATGACACAAGGGAATAGCAAGGAATTTGATTGTGTATATAATATGATTTACATCTGGACAGGATTTACCTTTACATAAATTGCATGTACTGGTATTATTTAATAGATATGTGATAAATCACGGCTATACTTCAAAAATTTAAGCTACAACAAATTGCAATGTGAAATATGTGTAAGATTAATCACAATTTAATAATAAACCCTGGTTTCTGCCTATCTGTTTCACACGCATTATGTCTATACTTATAAATAGCTGTAACATTTCATTTTTTAACCAGACAAATGTTTTTAGCTAGGAGAAAATAGAGAAAACTAAAGGACATCCCAGTGATTGGAAATAGAGACTCATCATGTGTCAAATAGAACCATTGAAAATATATTTATATTTACAAAGTATGTTAAAGCACCAATATTGTCTCATATTAACAGTATGATCTTGTAATAAGCAAAATGTTTCAGAAAGTATAAAATAATACAACTTTCAATTGATAGCATACCCTTTTTAGTTTATCTTTATTGTTAAAAGAGAAGGGACCTTGGATACTGAAAATGTTTCTGCTTTTATTTAAATTTGCATTCCTTAGTTTCTGCAAAGCGGAATGTTCTACTCCTAATTGAGTACTAGTTTGATTAATGACCTCAGCAGATGTTCAAGATTTGAACATAATGGTTAGATTGATTAGCTTCTGGTATATTATAGTCACCCCTTATGCATCGTGGTGAAGGGGCTTATATATCTCAATGAAACAGTGAGCTATACTATGTAGGGTCACCCAAGATGGGCAGGTCATAGCAGAGAGGTCAGTCAAATCATGGTCCATCGTTGAGAAGGAACTGGCAACCCACACAAAATGAAAAATAATTACAATAAAACAATTGTATTAGTTTAAACACTCAGACATCATATATTAATCTACAAATCTTTAGTTATTTAATTCAGTATACATAAATAAAATAATGTATTGATTTAGAAAGAAGAAGAAGAGAGGCACACCTCCACCAAGTGCAATTCAATATTATTTCAATATAAAACACACATCAGTATGACAAATGGACACTCACATTTTACAGTCTCTACATAAGAGGTATTTCACATGCATGTATATGTATATACACCTTCCACATACATGTGACCCACCTAGACCACAGACAAATCCTTGTTGTAAACGGATATAGTATGATATTCTTGCAGCAGTTGTTGTTTGGACTGTGCCCTATAGCCTGGTTTCCCACACACTCCACTAGAGGACAATGATCTACCTATGGAGTCTTGTAGAACTCTTGTCTTGCCAGTTAACTCACTTAGGGGTATCTAGCCCCAATATGTGAGACCTGGAATAGGTGATCAAACATCTAATTTTGGAGCTATATAGTTATCTTTTGGTCCAACTAGTAGATACAAATGCCTAGGTTCATCTCAGTGTATAAATGTATAGAATACACAATATAGTAATAAGTTTAAATAATAAATAGGAAACAGCTAGCTATATACATATAATACAAAAATAAATATCAAAAAGACACTAAAAAGTGCCTAACTGTACCAGACGCGTTTCGCCTGTCTATCAGGCTTTCTCAATGGTATTCCTGCACTTGCTCAAGATCCAATGCCACCATCAATCGTTCAGTATTACTCTGTAGTAGAGTGTATCGCAATTAACCATGATACATATAATCTTCCTTTTAAAAAAAATTGACTAAGATATGTTTGGGATTGTTTATATAGTGTTTTATTACACATCTGTGGTAACTGTTTTGTACACGTTTTAATATACACGTTAAACTATAGGCCTTCCATACTATCAGTTCAATTGATCTATGTGATTTAGTTTCCATGATTTAATAGGGATACATCCCCAGTTAGGAGAGGCGCTTGCGTAAGATCTGGGATCTCTCCAGTAGGAGGTCCTTGGTCTATCTTTGTTTCAAATGCATTGATTTAGATAAACATTTTATGAAATTATTATGTTAAATCTATCCTACCTGCTAGCTTAAAGGTAGATAAAAGTGACCAGACATTCCTGTTTTCAAGTGCTAATCAGATGGCTGAGATATTTGTCCTCTTATAAAATGTGTCCAAGCAGACCGTGTTATCATTAAAGGAATACTGCAGTTCAAGAAAAAAAAAAACACTTGTTTGTCAAGTCCATATTAACTTAACAATAAGAGCCGCTTTGTGATCACCAGCCGTAAACTCGTTTTTGTGTAAATCTGAATTTTTGAAGACTCTATTAATAACTACAGAAATCCATTTTGTGTTTGTTACATCACTTGACTATCAGTGGAGAGACGATTAGAGAAGGAGGGAACAGAGAACTATTGTAATGCTAATTGGATAAGACTGAAATAGACAACTCCCATTCCCTCTCACTGGTCCACAAACATACCCCTCACATCATTCACTGCAAAACTAGATCTCCAGATATGTAAAAAACTCTCTCACACACACAATTTTCATTAATGTATCATGGATCTCTCAAGGGCTTTAATGACTCGATCCATTCCAGTGTGTGTGTGTTCAATATGTTCACTCTACTGTGTATGTCCACTTTGAATGCGCATCCAATCCACAGTGCAGCGTGTATGTCCAGCATGTGTGTCGTGTGACCCTCTTTCTAGTCAACTGTGCAATTTATGAGTTCTGCCCAGTTTGTGTGACAATTTTAGTTCACTTTATGTGTCCAGTATATGTTTGGCCGAAACCATTGTGTTCCCAATGTGTGTTGAGCCCACTCATCTATGGGCCTCATTAAATTCCAATTGCAACAGTTACAGATTCATTTAATTGAACAAGCCCACAATAACATGGCCGAAAGCCAAATTTGTGTAATCCGAACGCATTTCAGGCCATGATCATGATCAATTAAGCAAGCTTGTAAGTAACGATTTAGAAATAGCCAATAGTAAATGAGACTGTCATCATGACATCAATAAAACATGGCGTTTAGACGTCAATCAATTAGCGTTTAGATGTCCGATATGCAATCAGGCTCGCAATCCAGCGATCTAAAAATCAATAGAAATTAATGGAAAACATGTTCTAGTCCATGTGGGTTGCCTGATATGTATTAACTCCTTGATTCCCGAGACTGATATAACACGGAATTAAACATAAAAGAGAATAATTTTAATTGCAGATTTGCAAGCTTTAGACAGTTTTGCAAAGTCCAGTATTTAAAGACCCAGGGTGAAAGCCCAAATCAACCCCACCCCCTACCTGATTTGGACACATATATATATATATATATATATATATATATATATGATTTGTATAAATTACACCTCTTTTTGTTGTTGTTCAGTCCTTCAGTCATGTCCAACTCTTCGCAACCATATGGACCACAGCACACCAGGCTGTCTGTATTTCTGATTGTGCTTATCCATATGGTTTTCTGAGCAGAGATACTTCTTGAGTGGGCCACAATTTATCTGACCTCTCTGCTTTGACCTGGCCATCTTGAGTGATCCTACATGGTATAGCTCGCAGCTTCGTTGAGGTACACAAGCCTCTTCACCACAACAAGGTAGCGATCCAGAAGAGGACACCTACATTGACCCATTTGCTGCTAAAAAATGTCCCTGGATTGTATTTAAAAAATGTGGTCAGTTAAAGCTATATAGACAGATAGACAGATGCACATTTATTTATTTTATGTATATTTCCCATAGTGCCAAGTCTCAACTAAATACAACTTACTTATAATAAAAAGGTCAATTATAGAAGTTTGTATATATATGTAAAAGTGTTAGCACTTTATTGCTACAAGTCATATGTATATATTAGGTGATGGAAAGTGCTGCAGTTTAGCAGGGCCACCATCAGATTTGGGGGAAGAGTACAAAGGTAATAGCCATCCCCCAACACAACTCACACTCATTTTCCCCATCTCCCATAGTCAGTCTTAACTATACATATAGTAGCGATTTATCTTAATTTGTTTTCCTTATATGTTTCATAGACTCAGCTGCAAACTGATTGGCTCTTGAGCTATATCTTGAACATTTGGCTCAATCAAATCACAGAGCTCAGTGTAAATAATCAAAAAACGTATTTCGTTTTCGGTAATTTTTTCTATTTTTTTCTTTATTGTCCCGATGATTAGAAAATGGCAGTGCTTTCAATCTCAATCTTGTCCCTTTCTTTAAACAAAACCTACTGCCCTTTACCATCCTATTCATATATGTGTTCTTACTATTTTCAAAACAATATATATTCTTATAAAAAAATTATATTTCTACAAAATATTTAGGAACCAAAAGTTTAGGCGATGGCATGGTCGGATTACTCATTAGGCCAACTAGGCAGCCGCCCAGGGGCGCTTCCCTGTGAGGGGCGCCACTTCTTTAAAAAAATGGTTCCTGGCTTAAATAAAAAAGAAATTTTGCAGTTCATAGACTGGCTACTAGCGGGGTAACCACCTAAAACAAGACAGTTACAACAGGAAAGGGAACTTACACATACAGAAAAGGCAAAAATGGGTCTGTGCATATCTTGCGTACTCACTCGCAGGGGCTCCTCCACTTCACTGCCTAGGGGATCCAAAAAGGGAGCCACAGCCCTGGAGACGGGTCTCTAAGGATTCTTCCACCCTTGTAGTGTATATATTAGGCATAAATTAATATGTATAAAAATAATTTGTCCAGGATCGTAATACCACACATGTAATTATGTGGTTTGATCCTTTTTAATTAAGATCATTTATAACTTCCTAATTGTAATATGTTGGGTCTTTAATTGTAATTATCTCTATTACATTAATAACAACAGTTTAAAAGAGACTGTAATATCACATTTAAATGAACATATTTCATTATCAGTTATTTTGATATTTTCCTGTGGAAAACTTTAATTCAATTTTGTTTATATAACAGATAAGACTTTTCTTGCACAGCGTTAATTTTAGATTTCTAAAAGTATCCAATCATTATCCACTCATCATGCAATATAAATACTCATCACATCAATTTAGCAAGTTGTCTTTAATTAGACATGAAGGGTTCCCTGTTTTTAATATGGAAATACATTATTGTATTAACAAGTGCTTTAAAATCTCTGTTTTTACTCACTGAATCTTTCCAAACGGTACCTGCAAAGGTCCTACCCCTGTAGCTCATGCGTACAATGTTTATATAGCACTACATGCACTAGCCAATGAAAGACTGTGTCCCAGTGGCATTTTAGTAACATACTGCTGAGACACAACCTGTCATTGGCTTGTACATCTAGTACTATATAAACATTGTATTCATGAGCTACAAGGAGCAGACCTTTGCATGAATTATTTGGACAGACCTTTTAAGCACATATGCAAATCAATACTTATATAGTTTATTTCAATGTTAAAAACAGGGAACTCTTTGTGTCCCTTTGAGGCCTCAAGGGCTGTAATTATCCCCTTCTATGTAAATAGAAGAAGACTCTTAATTGGTGCTAATAATTGTTCATCCTCTTATGACTAGGAATGGCTGCTGCTTCCAAAATGTATTAAAATGTATTAAATGTATAAAAAAAAACGATGTCAGAAAACAACTAAGGAACATTGTAATGCTCTAACAGCAGGAGTTTCTAAATATTTTAATTTGCTTTTAGGTCATTAGAAAAATTAATATTCAATGATGTAAAAAAAAGCAGTATTCAATATTAAACATACTTTCAAAAATTAAACTGTCTTGCTGCAGATCTCTGCTCACTGAAGATCAAACCAGAGAAGTTTTGTCTAACCACAGTTCAAAATTTTCATACACAAAGTTATAATAACAAAATGCTCTTGATTGGCTGGAAAAATGATTTTTTGCCTTGGCAACAAGCTTTGGAGAATCCGTTGAATGATTGTTTGGCGTTTTATCTAGTCGGCTTAGCTATAGGTCTATACTATAGTGATTTAAAGTGATTTTAGAATTGTTTTAATTGGAACTTTATTTATTATCAATGCATACTTGAATATCCTGTGATTCTCCATATTGTATCTTATTCAGCACTGTCAGAAACGTTATACTGCTCTATACAGTCATGTGGTGCTGGCTCCTGCACTTGATGCTACACCAAATGACCATATGACCTGGCATTGTCATAAGGTCATTGGTCCGTAACTAAACACTGCCCAATTTACCACCACCTCTCCCACCAATAAATGACCATGACTTGGAGACATTAGGCCACAGCCACTGTATTAACTTTTGTCAACATGTCAAACCAACCATAGGTCACAAGACTAACTTACAGGGTTCAGGAACCAGCGCGTTTGTGGCCCGGATGGCTTCACCTTTATGACTGACCGGAGAGAGGCATCACTTCACCTACTAACCATAAAAGTAACTGAGTCCAGTCCACCAAGTGGAGTCACTTAAGCCACAGGCACAACCAATTCCCCAGCCGTTCTCCCTGACTGGGCACCTGGCAGCAACGCTGGCCATGCTGTGTCCATTAGGAGATGCAACATGGAATATCACTTCTTGCTGCCATCCACCTTACAGACTCTGAGGCAGGGGAGAAGGGGGCAATAATCCTACAAACAAGCAGAGATTTGGGATTTCATCTTGCTATAGGGTCCTTACGACTATAGGAACATGTATTGTCTAACACATGATCAAATTATGACCACATATCCTGCATCAAATTTGTCTGTCCAGGCATTATGCATTTCTTTAGGTCATATTTGCCGTTTGTTTTCATTATATTGTTTCTTTCTTTTGTAATTTTAATGCTCACTGTGTCCCAAATGGAGAAACCCGCCATATAAAATACATGATCATTAGTAATATAATTATGATATTGAAACAAAACAGCTTTTTTAAATTTCTCATTAAAGAACATATTGATGGTGATAATTAAGCAACATAGCAGAGCTGTATGTTTGTAAATAATACATTAGGTTAGACATATCAAATGGGAACTCTGAAAGCGAAACGCGGATTTGCTCAGAGTGTAATGTTGCAGTATTCCTCTAAGCATCAAAATTACATCATCTTGCAAATACTAAAAGTGTATAAATTGATTCTTTAGATGTAGTTTGCATAATAGGTTATTAAACAGAAAAAGACCTAAAACTGATATGCACCATCAGGTAAATGCTTAAATATCATGTGGGAGGTTGATTAATTAAGTCAATTCCTAGTCAAGCCATAAAAAGATTTAAAGAACAATTGTAAGTAAGTTAACAATGTAAAGGTTGTGTTTACTTTTTTTACTTTCAAAAATAGTTTTTCCATTATTCAACTTATTTATTTAATATATCATAAATAAAAAATGGGCCATAGAGGTCCTTTACACTTGCTAATTAAAATACATGATAGAACATGCAGGGCTCTGGGACTCCCATGTTTTCCCAAGAATCGGTATTGTCTATTAAATTTCTTAGTTTGTGACTAGTAAAATGTATTTGATAAAAGAATAAACTTAGATTTCCTCATGAGATAGAAAATCACCCTGATAAATCAAGTCAATAGACTTTTATTGATATAATCTAGAACTTGGTGTAATTGTCCACAGAATAGCAATTAACATCCGTTATTTGTGATACTTACTATTACTCAATTCTACATATTTAATATAATTGGATTGTTCCTGTCTTTAAAATTCCCAATTAGTTCCAAGTATGGGAAAATTATTATTCTTAAAGATACATAATGGAAGCTGACCTGTTATAGGAAATCAATAGCAAGAGAAAAATGCCTTATTCTTACATCATAGGCTTTGAAGAAAGTTCAAAGTATAAGATTTAGCCACTGTTGACCTGAAAAAGTCAATTTTTCTCTGCAGGCTGCTAAGAATATAAAGGAATCTATGTGTTTTAATCTCTATTGGGTAAATACTTAGAAATTGCCTTAAACAGATAAATCTATATGTAGCATTGTATATTTAAAGGTGCTGTTGGATAGGTCTTAAAGCTGCTAAAGATGACATTAAAAACTGTCTTTAATGTAAAGAAAAGTTACTACAGTCCTTTAGACCGTCACTTTGGTAGCTGCAGCTTTCAGTTCCCACTGTGCTTCCAGATGAGGTGGCATTAAGGTTGACATTATCAAGGAGACACAGTAGTAGCAATCATCATGGTTACATGTCTCTGCTTTTTACCCATTGCTCTTCTTCATGACAAATGTATATAAACTATATGAGAAAATTCCTTTTTAAACTACAGAAATATAGAGAAAAACTCCATAGCCCTTCTAATGTCAATATATTTAAACATTTATTTTAAAATTTATTTAAAAAAATTAAATTTAATAAAACATGAAAACATTTAACATCTTTCTTACAAAAACCTAACAACCTAGAATGATGTTGGCTTCAAACTCCAGTTTCTTTCTCAGCTTCAAGCAAAATCTGTTTCTTTCTTAGCTTTGACCTGACAGGGACACAACTGTGGGACAGTACAGCTAATGTATAGAAACAGACGAAAAGTCTGCCGGACTGGCAGCTTTCAGTGAAGTGAGAGTTCCAATGTCACTCTTACCTAATAGTTAATATTTTTCCATATACTTATATTATTTATCCTATACATAGGCCTGAGAGTACCTGTAATCTTTAATTAACATATTAACATTGACAGAATACACCATATGCAGGGCTGTATCTACCTTTTTGGAGCCCCTAAGCAGTGAAGTGGAGGAGCCCCTGCGAGTGAGTAGGCAAGGTATGTACGAACCCATTTTTGCCTTTTCTGTGCGTGTCCCTTTCCTGTTGTAACTGTCTTGTTCTAGGTGGTTACCCCTAGTAGCCAGTCTATGAACTGTAACATTTATTTTATTTATGCCAGGAACTATTTTTTATAAGAAGTGGTGCCCCTCACAGAGAAGCACCCCTGGGCATCTGCCTAATTGACCTAATGGGTAATCCGGCCACGACCATAAAACTTCTTGACGTTAGAGCACTCATATTTAAAAGAAGGATTACTAAAATTGTCTTAATGTAAACTCTATTACAACTTAGCAACAAATAACTTGAATGGGACAGACCATTGGTTTCTCTTTAAACTATAATGCAGGCTGCCATGTTGCACTGAGCACTATGAGCCCTATTAAATTCGGCAAATCACAGTTCCAGAAGCCTGTAAAGGAGCCTGCAAAAGTTACAGCTATTAAATTGGCCTTGTTTAACTACCCGCAAATAATCTGTGGGTTATCGGCTGTCAAAATCTGAACCACGACCCAGCTAAGCCTTTGATCTTTCAATCCTGTAAATGTTACAATCGCAAGTCACTATTAAATTGCTACGAGTCCTCAAGCCCGCAACTGTTTTCCCGCTCGTAAATGGCAAATATAGCCAAAAATCCTACGGGTGCTAGAAAGGACACGCAAGGTACTAAAATTAATAGCACAACATTCTCAAGCTCGCTAATCTGCAATAAAAAATATTTTTTATGTTTAATTTCCATGTTATATCGATCCCAGCAATCAATGTGTTAATACATATAATAGAACATGCATGGACTAGAATATTATATTTATTGATTTTTTCACATCGCAATATTTCTGAAATGCGGGTCCGATCGCAACTCGGACTACAAAACCGTAAGTGAATGATATTTAAACTCCATGTTTTATTGACATAATGATGCCGTTCTCTTTTACCATTTGCTCCATCTAAACTCATAACTACGGGTTTGAATAATTTGCTACGTGCTGAAGCATGGTTTACGGATTTGGATTCTGGCCATCTCCTTGCAGGCTTTTCTTATTTAATCGCTCTGTAACTCCAGCAAATTTAAAGCCTGCAGACATATCGGCTGTACGACGGCCATTGCGGGCTTGGGATTTAATAGGGCCCATGTCACTTATCTGTTAACTCTGTTTTGGAGAAAACCAAAATAGTTCTCGGAGATATCTGTCCCTGGACAAATTACCAATATACAGATAGTGTGCACACCTTAGAGAAATAATACACCAACACAGAGTTCTGGTATAAAGCTTTCTCTCGCCGCTTTTTTAATTAAAATCAGCTGTCATATTTATAACATTTTTTTAACAATCAGATAAATGTTGCATCTTGGTGAACACCAGTCTAAGTAAGGCCTCTGGTTCCGGAAGGCGGGGGGGCACATATCCTTATTAGGTTTCGGATCTGATGTCATTATGGCCAGTTTAAGTGAAACCTCTGATTGGCCCCGGAAGGTGGCGGGCGGGGCTCACATCCTTATTTGGTCACGGATATGAATGCCATCTTACTGCTCTCAGGATATGATTCAGTAGCCATCTTTGGTATAGGGAGACTTCAAGTATCATCCCACAGGGGATGAGTCTTTCTTCCCATTGGTCAAGAGGTCAGGACAAAGGGAAGATAGCATTTTCCTTATAATGTTCGAGGTGTGGTAGCTGTCGTCATCCTAGATAAATTGGACATAATGTTACCGACATCTTGCATGTGAAAGTGATGAATCCTCCATCTTAGAGTTCCCAATGTTTCAGCAATATTAATAAAACTTTGGTTACGTGATAATACTGCAAAGATAAGATATATAAGTAGGACACAAACATAAATGCATTTTATACGGATTTCAGTCCATAACAACTCAACATAAAGCTATCATCTAACCAGACACAGTTCCTAGATTTCCAGTGTCACCACTATAGCTTGAAACTATATGCAAAGTACAATATGGCAGCCTGCATCACTAGGTAAAGAAAAACAAGTGGGCTGTGTATAGCAAGTTGTTGTTCAGTAAACAGCTAAATCAGTTTCAATAACACAGACCTCTGTAAATTGGAAAAAATTTCTGTTTTTTAAATAACAAATCGAAAAATAAAATAAAAAATATTATATTTAGCAGACCTTGGCCCTATTCATTTGAGCAATTGTTAGTTACTGGAGCCCATAATATAGCCCCTAAACTAATTTGCTATTTAATTGGCGTCTTTTAGCTACCCGCAAACGATTTGCGGGTTACAGGCGGAAAATCCCTGCGGTTGTCAAAATTGTACCCAGTTGTATCTGACCCAGCTAAGCCATTGATAGTTACATAGTTACATAGGGCCTCATTCTATTATCGTCCGTAGGAGATGCGGGGCCGCAAGGACCGGCCGCAAGCTATTTGCCTATTCTATTCCCTTCCGGCCGGGGATTCCGGCAGGCTTGCGGCCGGCGCCTTGCTATCCCTTGCGGCCGCAAGTGCCGGAGGAAAGCCTTTGATCATAAACGTCCGCAAGCATTTCGGCCGAAAGGAAATCCTGGTTGCTATTCAATTGCTCCGGGAACCCTGTCTGCAAGGCTAAAACTGAGCCGCAGCTTACTTGCAGCAAAAAGGTCCCGCAGGGACACAATTAAGCACATTATAAAGACATAATAAAGCCATCCTGCACATTTTTTTTTAATTTATGTTACATATCCATGTAAAAAGTACAGAGGGCTTGGAGCACCTCAGACCCGCCCACGCTGCGGCCGGAAAATAAACAGTTAATGTAATCTCGGATTTGGGCTGATGTGCAAGCTTGAGAGGGGGTTGCTATTAATCCTCTTGTCCCCCATTATGAACCCTAGTATTTACAGAGCTTTACAGTGCCGTCTTGAATTTATTTTTGCATTTAAAGATTTCTGAGCTTACGGCCGGTTGCAAGATATACGGCCGGCCGTAAGGGGATAGCCTTGCGGCGCTGTCTATTTGAATTGCAAGGTAACGGGACCCCCGCAAGGAATCGCAACTTTGCGGCCGATAATAGAATGAGGGCCATAGTATTTAAGGTTGAAAAAAGACATTCAGTCCATCAAGTTCAACCTTTTAAGATCTCCTCTGATCTGCAATATGCGGATTAACTATTAATTAATTAGTTGTATATAAAATAATAATAATAATAATAATAATCATCAATTCCCTCTTGATCCCAGACACCGGCGACCAGACTTCTCCCTGGATCAATAATGCCTCTCTAATTATCCATGATAACCCTGAATTCCCTTTTTAATTAGAAATATATACAGTCCTCTTTTAAAGTTATCTATCGAATCCGCTGTCACCACCTCCTCTGGTAGAGAATTCCACAGATTAACCACCCTTACTGTGAAGAACCCTTTTCTTTCTTTAAGGTGGAATCTTTTTACTTCTAACCTCAAGGGATGTCCTCTTGTCAGTTGAAAACCTCTTGGCAAAAAAAAAGCTCCCTTGACAAATCTTTATACTGACCCTGGATGTATTTATATAAGGTAATCATATCTCCTCTTAGACGCCTTTTTTCTAGAGAAAATAAGTTTAATTTGGTTAGTCTTTCTTCATAACTCCTAATTAGTTTTGTTGCCCCCCTCTGTACCTTTTCCAGCTCTAAAATGTCCTTTTTATGAAGT
Organism: Discoglossus pictus; assembly: GCA_027410445.1. Classification (NCBI taxonomy): domain Eukaryota; kingdom Metazoa; phylum Chordata; class Amphibia; order Anura; family Alytidae; genus Discoglossus; species Discoglossus pictus. Next base: position 41,144,079 of record CM050168.1, read on the forward strand.
GGTGCCCAAAATTGTACTCCATATTCCAAATGAGGGCGTACGAGAGATTTGTATAGTGGCAGAATTATATTTGCTTCCCTGGCTTCTATACCCTTCTTAATACATGCTAATATTTTATTTGCCTTTGCAGCTGGGGCTTGGCTTGGAGCACTGTTACCTAGGTGGTTGTCCACAAGCACTCCCAAATCCCTTTCAATATCCGATACACCTAGATTTGCTCCATTAAGATTATAAATTGCATGGCTATTTTTCCTTCCCAGATGCATAACTTTATATTTATTCGTATTAAATCTCATCTGCCATTTAGATTAATTACCTTGCACAACTTTGTGTCATCAGCGAAAATGGAGACACCACACTCCAATCCTACCTCTAAGTCATTAATAAATATGTTAAAAAGGAGAGAACCTAATACTGAACCCTGAGGAACCCCACTTACCACATTAGTCCAATCGGAGTATGTTCCATTTACAACAACCCTTTGCTTCCTGTCTTTTAGCCAGCTCTCAAACCATGAGCAGATATTTACTGCAACTCCTGTATCTCTTAGTTTTCACAATAGTCTCCCATGTGGCACTGTATCAAAAGCTTTTGCAAAATCCCAAAAGACTCCATCCACTGAGTTGCCTTGATCCAGGTTCCTACTAACCTCCTCATAGAAACTAATTAGATTTGTTTGACATGACCTATCCCTCATAAATCCATGTTGACTCCTACTTATAATCCTGTTCACATAGACATATTCTTGTTTATTATCCCTTATTAACCCTTCTAAAAGCTTCCCCACTACAGAAGTGAGGCTCACTGGTCTATAATTCCCTGGATTTGCTCTTGCTCCCTTTTTAAATATAGGTATCACATCAGCTTTTCTCCAGTTATCTGGTAGAGACCCTGTGTTGAGTGAATCTTGAAAAATTAAATATAATGGTTTGGCTATTACAGAACCCAGTTCCCTTAGTAACCTTGGATGTATTTTATCAGGACCCGGGGCTTTATTAACATTTATTTTTTCCAACCTCTTTTGGATTACTTCCTGTGTTAACCAATTATTTGGCAAAGGTAGTGTAGCCCCATTATGTTGCCGTGTCCCAACCACTGGTACCTCCCTTGTGTATACTGAAGAAAAGAACCTATTTAGCTCATCTGCCTTTTCTTGGTCACTAATTATCAGATGGCCTGTGTCACATTGTAATGTTCATAGCTTCCTTCCTCGCCTTCTTCCCATTAATATACTTAAAAATATTTTAGGTTTAGTCTTACTCTCTTTTGCAATTCATTTTTCATTTTCTATTTTAGCCAGTCTAATTGCCCTTTTGCAAGCCTTGTTGATTTCCTTGTATTCCTGTAAAGCAGTCTCTGTCCCCTCTTGTTTGTATAATTGAAATGCCTGTTTTTTACTCCATATCTTGATCTTTAAATCATTGTTAAGCCACATTGGATGGGATTTACTCCTTTTACTTTTATTCCCACACGGTATATGCCGATGTGTATGTATATTTAGTAAGGATTTAAATGTTGTCCACTTGTGGTCAGTGTTTTCACCTGCCAGTTCTCTGTCCCAGTCTATACTTTATATTGCTGCCCTTAGACCGTTAAAATCTGCCCTTTTAAAATTAAGAGTTTTGTTGGCCCCTTAAAATGTTGTTTTTTCAATTCAATCTCAAACGAGACTGTGTTGTAATCACTGTTTCCCAAAGGTTGCCCTATTCCAACATTAGATACTATATCAATATTATTTGTGATGAGTAAATCTAAGATAGCTTCATTTCTAGTAGGCTCTTGTACAACCTGGGCCAGATAATGATCCCTAAGTGTACTCAAGAACCTGCTCCCCTTAGATGAACTGCTGGTCTCATTTATCCAGTTTATTTCAGGGTACCGTATATTAGCCGAGTATAAGCCGAGGCACCCATTTTACCACAAAATACTGGGTAAAATGAGTGACTCGAGTATAAGCCGAGGGTGGGAAATGTGCTGCCCCCTGTGTCCCTCTTGTGCCCTCTGTGTCCCCCTCTCTCTCCGTGTCTCTTCTCCCCTCTCCCTTCCCTGTGTCTCTTCTCTCCTCTCCCTTCCCTGTGTCTCTTCCAACCTCTCCCTTCCCTGTGTCGCTTCACCCCTCCCTTATCACCCTCCTCAACCCCACTCCTCAACCTCCCTCCTCATTATTAACCTCCCTCCTCATCCTCGACCTCCCTCCTCATCCTCAGCCTCCCTCCTCATCCTCAACCTCCCTCCTCATCCTCAACCCCCTCCTCATCCTCCCTCCTTATCCTCAACCCCTCCTCAACCTCCCTCCTCATCCTCCCTCCTCAAGCCCCCATCCTCAACCCCCCTCCTCAACCCCCCCATCCTCATCCTCTCTCCTCAACCCCTCATCCTCAACCCCCCTCCTCAACGTCAACCCCCCATCCTCAACCCCCCAACCTCAACCCCCCTCCTCAACCCCTCCTCCTCATCCTCAACCTCCCTCCTCAACCCCCCATCCTCAACCCCTTCCTCAACCTCCCTCCTCAACCACCCCATCCTCAACCCCCTCCTCAAGCCCCCCATTCTCATCCTCCCTCCTCAACCCCCCATCCTCATCCTCAACCCCCTCCTCAACCTCAACCCTCCTCAACCTCAACCCTCCTCAACCTCAACCCCCCCTCAACCCCAACCCGCCCTCCTCAACCCCCATCCTCATCCTCTCTCCTCAACCCCCCATCCTCAACCCCCCTCCTCAACCCCTCCTCCTCATCCTCAACCTCCCTCCTCATCCTCCCTCCTCATCCTCAACCTTCCTCCTCAACCCCCCTCCTCAACCTCCCTCCTCAACCCCCATCCTCAAACCCCTCCTCAACCTTCCTCCTCAACTCCCCCATCCTCAACCCCCTCCTCAACCCCCCCATCCTCATCCTCAACCCCCATATGCTAATGACGCGCCGCGCATGTGACGTCACATGCACGCCGGCGCCGGGTCAAGGAGCGGAGGCCGGAGCACAAGCAGGTAAGTGAGGGGAGAGGGAGGAGGTATTTAGGGGGGTTTAGCTGGAGGAGGGGGGTTGAGGGGGGTTTAGGAGGGGGGAGGGAAAGAGACACGGGGGTTAGAGAGACACACGGGGGGGGGGGGGTAGATAGAGACACACGGGGGGTTAGAGAGACCCGGGGGGGTAGAGAGACACGGGGGGGGGGTTGGAGTGACTCAAGTATAAGCCGAGGGGGGCCCTTTTTTGCCTCAAAAAAAGGGCTGAAAAACTCGGCTTATACTCGAGTATATACAGTAATTAAAATCTCCCAATTTTAGAACTTGACCATGCCTAGCTGCATTTTCAATCTGTAACAATAATTGTATTTCCTTTTTCAGCTATATTTGGGGGTTTATAGCATACTCCTACTAATATTCTTTTGGAATTTGCTGCTCCGCTTTTTAACTCTACCCATAAACATTCAGCTTTATCACTAGGTCCACCATAAATATCTTCTCTGACTATAGGCTTAAATTCAGGCTTAACATACAGACAAATCCCTCCTCCTCGTTTACCATTTCTTCTATCTTTCCTAAATAGTTTATAACCATCCAGATTAACAGTCCAGTCATGAGATTCATCCCACCACGTTTCAGTAATGCCTATTACATTCTAATAATTCTAACTCTCCCATTTTTCCTGGCAAGCTTCTGGCATTAGCAAGCATACACCTAATGTTATGAGTCTGTAGTTCTGAAGTGCCTGCCACTGTACTTGAATTACTTAGTACTACCTCCCTATTGACTATACTACCCCTCCCCCCATCTCCTCCCCTATGAGTTGTTAATTCATCCCTTATACCCTCTACACTTTCTACCCCATTGCTTATATCTAGTCCCCCCCCTCCAACTACTAGTTTAAAAACTCCTCCAGCCTTTTTTACCATCCTATCCCCTAGTACAAAAGCTCGCTCATCATTAAGGTGCAATCCATCCCTACTGTAGAGATTGTACCGAAGTGAGAAGTCAGCCCAGTGCTCTAAAAACCCAAACCCCTCCTTAGTGCACCACATCTTTAGCCACGCATTAACCTCCCTAAGCTCCTTCTGCCTCCCCGGGCTAGCACGTGGCACTGATAGTATCTCAGAAAATACTACCTTGGAGGTCCTTGCCTTCAGCTTATTACCTAGTTCTCTAAAATCATTCTTTAGGACACTCCATCTTCCACTAACTTTGTCATTGGTACCAATATGTACCAAGACTGCTGGTTCATTTCCAGCCCCTCCCAATAATTTGTCTACCCGATCCACAACATGACGAACCCGAGCACCCGGGAGACAGCAAACTGTTGGTGTTTGCCAACTCAGAACTGGCCTGCCTCCTCCTGTTCCCCCTGCTTCCCCTTGTAACTGTAACCCAGCTACCTCCCTGGACATCCTTACTAGCCCCAGCTCCGCCCTCAATGCTAGGCCCAGCTAAACTGTGCTCAGTGAGCACCAACCCCCCTTCCAGTGGAGCAATATCTCCAAGTGCTGCAATTCTCCGCTCCAGATCTCCAATTTGAGCTTCCAGAGAGGCAACATGCTCACACCTGTCACAGAGGTATGGACCCTGGATCATCTGTTCCAGTATTGCATACATATGACAGGATGTACACTGAGTAAGATTTCCACTGGACTGACTCATAATTATTATTATTGTCTACAAAATTTCAGTGGGAAAATTAAAGAATATAAAATAATATTTGTATAAAGTTTTCCTCCTTTGTACTATAAATCTGCCCTCCCTTTTCTTTGAAGTCCCTACCCCTATTTAAACTCCTACACTTCACTAGAACTGCACCTGATACTGAAAATGTTCGCAAGCTCACAAGTTCGCCCCTTCCCCCTTTAAACTAACTTCTGCCTTCTTACCTTGGCACAATTAGTGCACTCTGCAATTTATCAGCCTTTATCTGTAAATGAAAATCCACTTGTAAACAGGCCCCAAAACAGCTCACAAACCTTTATATTAGTTACACAGTCAAGCCACATCCCTCTCACCTGGACACAATTAGTGCACTCTGCAATTTATCAACCTTTATCTGTAAAGGAAAATCCACTTGATCTTTCAGGCCCGTAAATGTTACAATCATGAATCGCTATTCAATTGCTACAATTCTTCAAGCCCGCAAATGTTTTCACACCCGTAAATGGCAAATATAGAAGAAAATCCTACGAGTACCAGATAGGACTCGCAAGATGGTTAAACACCTGTTCGTAGCACTGTAAATATAGATGAAACATCAATACTGCCCTTTAAAAGATGTGGAAAGCAATGAAAGACATTAGATTTAATTGCACAACAGTCTGCAATAAAAAAATATTATTTTTACATTTAATTTCCGTGTTATATCAATCTCGGTAATCAAGGCCACCCACATGGTAGTTACGGCCTTGTTAATTGATAATGATCATTATCTGAAATGCTACTTACGGGTGCATGGTTTACGTTTTAGGCTTTCTTCCAGGTAGCTACGGGCTTGATCAATTGAATCGCTTTGTAACTGTTGCAAATTGCAATTGAATAAGGGCCTTTGTGTCCAAATGCTTCACCTTCCCCTGCACATACCCAAAAAGGAGACAGTCACCAGTAAAACTGCAAAGCCTACACTTCCTGCTTCCTATTTTGGAGCTGACTGGGGCTTATTGCAAAGTTCAGAATTAAACTGAAGAAAAGAGGGGAAATGATCACACCAAGCATAAATAAATAAAATTCCCAGTGAATATTCAGTGGAAGGAAAGAATATATTTAAGGGACTTGACATGATAGAGAGAATGTTTGAATAATTTGGATAGTCGTTTGTGACATTATGCAGGAAACAGCAACAAAGAATATCCCTAAAAAGAAGAAAACTAAAAAGGCTTTGAAAGTAGCCCAGGAAAGAAAGAAAGTGAAAGGTAGTAGAGATAGGAAAATATCTGTACAACTGAATGCAGAATTTCAGAGGAGAGCAAGAAAAGAAAATATTCTACAATGAGTGATGTAAAGAGATAAAAGAAGACAGACTCTTCAAGAAAATTGGGCTAGCAAGGTAATGCTTAAGATCCTGTAAACTTGAATCAAAAAATGTATGGACCAGGAACTAAATTGCCAATGTCCGCGAATAAGAGAAAGCAAGAGAGTACCAGAAAACCATTTACTTCTGCTTCATAGACTATTCTAAAGCCTTTGACTATGTAGATCACAACAAAATATGGCAAGTTCATAAAGAAATGGGAGTACAAGACCATCCCATTTGCTTCCTGAGGAATTTGTATGTGGACCAAGAAACAAGGGCGAGTACAGAATAAGGAAAAGAGAATGGTTCAAGAAAGGAGTTTGACAGGGTTGTATATTGTCACTTATTTACTAAACTTATACACGAAGTACATCATGCGTAAGGACAGGCCGGATGAATCCAAAGCCGGAATCAATATTGCTGGAAGAATTGTCAACAACGTCAGATACATGGATGCAATGGTGGACCTAGTCAATGGAGGGCCCTGGTGCAAAAGAACATTTTGGTCCCCCCTCCAGTGGCACGTACATCACTCTGATGGCTGTAAGTGAGGAGGAACTTAAAGGCCTGTTGATGAGGGTGAAAGGAGAGAATGCAAAAGCTGGCCTGCTGCTCAACGTTAAAAAGACGAAGATCATGGTAAACTGCAATTTTAGTTCCTGTCAAATAGATGGGGAACAAAGGTCTGCAAAGTTTGAACTATGGCATTCCCAGTAGTAACAAACGGATGGGAGAGCTGGACCATAAAGAAGGCTGAGCGCATGGGTGTAGGAGACAAAAAAAATCTGGGGGGATAGCACATGTAGTATAAAAATACAACACAAAATCTGGGAGGGATTTGTCCCCCTCGCCCCCCCCAAAGTTCCTAAACCCATGGCTGAAAGCCGTAGAATGGATGACTTTGAATTGTGGTGATGGAGAAAACTGCTTAGAGTCCACTGGACTGCAAGAAGATTCAGTAAATCAGTACTACAGGACATCAAGCCAAACTGCTTACTGGAAGGTTTGATCATGAGGCTGAATCTCAAATATTTTGGCCATATCATGAGAAGAGAGGGTTCCCTAGAGAAGACTCTGATGCTGGAAAAGATTGAAAAGACACAAAGAATGGGAAGAATAGATGAAGTAATTGAAGCAATGAACATGAGCTTCAGGGAGCTCAGACTAGCATTGACTTACAGATGTGCCTGGGGTGCTGTAATCCAGTTTATCCTACCACCTCTGCCTCAAAGCCATTCCATTTAACTACCACATATTATTTTTCAACTTGTATTCATTTTTTGAAACTTCAAGATGTTACAAGCATAAGAACTGCTGTATCACTGATGCCCCAAAATCACAAGAAAGAAAAAGGAAAAATAAATAAAAAAAGGAAAAAGAAAACAAAGACTTGCATACATACGTACTTGAAGGACACCTGTAGTGTAGTAAAGATCATGGTGGGCATAGACTATTTAAAACAGTATCAGTGGGCATGGCGGAAAAACACTGCCTGACCATCTACATTCTGGTTCAGGCTGAGCTTGCTCATAAAGGGAGGGGGGACTATGATAACATGTGTAGTCATTGGTCATGCCCATTGTGAAATCACTGGGCTAGGGGTAACGGGGGGGGGGGGGGGGGGGGGGCAACTGCTAAGAGATTTTACCTTCAATACTTTGGTGTGGGCAGCAAGGGCAGAGACAATGACATCACAGGGTAGGGTTAATGATATCATAGCCCTGCCTGCTTCCAAGCTCAATGATGGCCCAGCCACCAGGCAGAGATGAGAAGACACAGGGAGGTGGAGAAAAGCAACTCTGCTTGGGTGGAAAACAGACAATTTAAAAATTAAGAAAACATATTAGATTTTATTTTTTTTGAACTGCATACTACTTTGGATAGTCTCTGCCCAACAAACATATGAACTTTACTTTTAAATCTATTATGTTCCTAATGTTGTGTTTCCGTTATTATAGTGTTATAAAACACAAATTATAAAAAAATGTGTCCTAGTTTCATGATATTAATTTAATTAATTTGATGATTGCACCAAGCAGGACTATTATCACTGATTATTCATCCCTCAACATCAAATCACAACCCCTTTCTCTAGTATTCTGAAGGATGCTGCCCTCCTGCACTTTATTAAATCCTTATTATATTTAATAGTGTAACCTTCTCCCTCCTCACTCATCCAGTGCATAAAACCCAGGACCCTTCTTTAAAACTCACGGCTACAGTGCACCTTATTAATGCAGACTTTTTCAGGACATTATCCTGTATGGGAGCAGCCAGCGCTATGACCTGACGCTCCAGGCGTCTGTTTGATGATTCCTGCAGACTCTATATTGGCTTTGAGTTAAAATAGAGTAGTGATGCAGTAGGTGGGGGTGGGGGTGGGGGTCCACGGTTTAATGCTTTTACAATCAGCCATTAAAATAAGTGCAGTGAAATTCATAAAACATTTATGGTTTGGAAAGTGTTAATTTACAGCTCTAAGCAGAGTTTCTAACTGACCAGAAAGAGAGCAGGCAATATGTTGTAGCGTATTATGGGTTAATCATTATCTGTACCCCTAAGCAATTATCTATTTCTTTTACCAGTTTGATACATTTAAAGTGACAAAGCAAAGGTCACAGTTACTGTGATGATAAGTACACATAAACATAAATATAAAAGCAAATGGTTTATTAGGAGTGGTTTATTATGAATAGACAACTGAACTGACTTTGCAAGTTGGGTATTTTAAGCATAAATTACTGGAAAAAAGTCCTCCCTTTCTCTTAATGACTTTAACTTGCACAAGCCCATACCCAACTGGCTAAATACTAGTTGTTACGCCCGCCCGATTTGGGAGAACCACGCTCACCCCAATTCTCTCTCTCTATATGGGTCACAACTTTTTGTTCAGATCTCGACACCAGCAGACACTTCAGATGAGAGCATCATTTCTGAAGAGACAGGCACCATCAGACACCTTTTCTTAGGATCTCAGAATCACCCACCATATACCCTTGATAGTGTGTCCAAAATCAGACTGGCACTTCTTTATTTTTCAAAATACATTTTCAGATAACACAAAACACCAAAAACTTCCCCCAAGTTCTAGCCCATCCTCGTAGGCAAATAGCTTGCTACCCCCTCACCCACATGGCTTTCTTGTTATCATTACACATTTTTTCTCCTCTTACAGAGCCATAAAATTAGCTTCCCCCTTCATGACCAAAGCCAGAGCCTTCACATGTGGCTGATCGCAGGGCCATAATTTCTTTAGAATTATTCAACCCTTTGAATATCCCAGATATGACTGTTAAGCAAGTTGTTAGTACCTTCTGACCACACGTATAATAACTGATGAACCCCAAACAGTCCAGTGGGCCCTTCTGTTCATAACAGCTAGTGCGAGTGATAGAGTTGTTATTGCCTCACAGTCCAGATTTCTTCCAATTCCAATGGGCACATAATTTTGGGCATAACCTCCATGGCTCAATTTCCACCCGCCTTCCCTGGGCCATGGCACATGCCCCCTCCCTCCCCATCTACTGGGGAAAACAATTTCCTTGGGCAGCTGCAAATAAAACAGTCCTTGTGCCTATTAGTTCACCCAGTCCAAAGGGTCCCAGGGTGGTACCCAGTTCAGGTGACAGATCCTTAAAGTGACATGGCTAGCCCCCCTCCCAAAAGCCAGGGCCAGTGCCCTCCTCTTCCCAATGTCTGCGGGGAATCAATTTCCTTGGGAGTCCCATAAACGAATACCTCCAGGGAGGAACATACCGGTCTGATCTTGAACCCAGCATCCATGATGGTGGTCTGGACGGGAGGCTCCACTTTCCCATGCTCACCTGGAGCAATGGTCTGGGCATGGGACTCCATTTCTTCATCTCCTTGGACCACAGTCGGTGCGCTGTATTTCATCTCGCCTGGTACCAAGGCACTGTGCTCCAGCTCTCCTTGCTTTGGGACACAATAAGGAATGTGGTCCCTCTTTAACTGATTTGCTGGGTCTCTATTTGGCAGGATCTCAGGGATCGTAACCTCTCCTGCCCTCTGGTCTGTGGCTAGCTCTCTGACATTTTTTATCAGCTGAAGCTCCCTCAAAGGTCCACAGTCCATTACAGCCCTTCCCAAGGGCCAGTGAGCATAGATGCTCCCATCCGGACTGTTTGCTTGTCCTGGGTTCTGCCAACAGTCCTCTGTGCCAGGGAAATCAATACAGTCCAAGAGTGCCATTACCATCCCACCCCCCAAAATCCAGAGCCCATGCACTCTTCTACCCCACTGCATGGGTAAAACACTCCCCTGCGGCGCCCAGGAAAAATAGTAATTCAAAGAGGGAATGTTCTGGACGGATCTGGAAGCCAGCACCCAATGTTGTGGCCTGGTCTAAAGACTCCACTTCTCTAGGTTGCGTCTGGATCAGCATGTCATATCCCCCCTATCTCTGCAACTACCGCCTGGGCACAGAACTTACCTCCATCTGAGTCCATGGCCACAGTGTTCCCTGGCAGGACCTCACAGCTCTCATCCAGACTTCCCCTTGGGCCATCAGTGTGACAGACATTCTCTGTCTTCTCAACTGCCTTGTGATTAGCAATTGTGTCCCAGCCATTTGGGTATGGCTGGCCCCCTTGGTCTGTCACAGTCCCAAGGTTATTCTCTGTGTTCTCCCCTGTATCCATGGCTGGTTCCTGGACTGTAGTTATCCATGGGAACCCCATGCTAGGTTCACAATCCGTCTCTGGTTCCTTCCAGAACTCTCCCAGGCCCTCCATCTAACCGGCTATTCCTGTCTGAGACTCAGACTCCACTGCTTTTGAGATGCACCCATAATGTATGGTACCATCCTCATCTGTCCCAGTTGTAGCAAAACTAAACTGGGCCTGACCCATTTGTACCTCCATATTGGTATAGTCCTGGTCGGAGTCCATAATATCCTCTCCCCCGACCTCTGGTAACCAGTCCTCTTCCTCCCTGTCCACCTGACAGGGTTCCTCCCAACTGGATGGCCAAGAAAACCTCCATGGATGTCTCATCCAGCAATTCAACATACTCAGCCTCCAACTGCAGCTCTTGCTGGGACCATGGCAGCATTTAAGAAACAAGTTATTTTGCCTCCTTACAGTCCCCATGCCACATTTAGGATCACCATAGACAATCTCCCAGAGTCCATCTATTAGCTCTAATCGAACATAGATATCCTCTCCAAGGGCACCAACAGGCCATATCCTGGCATGATACTGTTTCTCCAAGACAATCTCTTTCCATACCAGTTTCTTCAGACAGCCTGACAGCTCATGGCCCTGCCACAATTGCAGGAATGCCATCCATTGCTTTAGAAGGGCCATTCCTCTGCAGTCCTTTGCCTCTGACACCTGGCTCTCTTTCTCTGTGTCTTTATAAGTAGCCATCCTGGCTGCTGGTAAAAATGCTTGAGATCTTCCAACAATGCCACCAGCTGTTGCGCCCACCAGATTTGGGGGAACCATGCTCACCCCAATTCTCTCTCTCTATACGGGTCGTAACTGTTTGTTCAGATCTCGACACCAGCAGACACTTCAGATGAGAGCATAATTTTTGAAGAGACAGGCACCATCAGACCCCTTTTCTTAGGATCTCAGAATCACCCACCATGTACCTTTGATTAGTACAGGCAAACTCTGACACCACCTTTGTTTATTGTGTTCAAAATCAGACTGACACTTCTTTATTTTTCAAAACACATTTTCAGATAACACAAAACACCAAAGACTTGCCCCCAGTTCTAGCCCATCCTCCTAGGCAAATAGCTTGCTACCCCCTCACCCACATGGCTTTCTTGTTCTCATTAAACATGTTTTCTCCTCTGACAGAGTAATAAAACTAGCTCCCCCATTCATGACCAAAGCCAGAGCCTTGACACATGGCCGATCGCAGGGCCATATAAATTATTTAGAATTATTTAACCCTTTGAATATTCCAGATATGACTGTTAAGCAAGTTGATAGTCTCTTTCTGACCACACGTATAATAACTGATGAAACCAAACAGTCCAGTGAGCCCTTCTGTTCATAACACTAGTCGCCGCAGATGCTGTGATGACCCAGTGGTGAGGGGACCAGGTGCGCCCTAAACCCATCTGCTTTAAGCTACAGGAACATCTCCAGAATGTAAGGGTACTGTTAATTTCAGAGCCTAGATGGCTTCTCTGGGTTAGGAACTGTTTCAGGAAACCAGGAACACTGGATCAGGAACTGGCGTAGTTCTCTTTACAATAGGCCCAAACCAGGATACGAGCATCAGGATATAGCTGGAGCAGATGTAGGTCCCTTTAAAGTAGGACACAGGAGAGATATCATGACACCAACAAGTGATTTACCTCATAAGCCATTTCCCAAGAATGACAGTACACTTTAATTATGTACCATCAAACTGAGACGGGTTTATTGGTTACAGTACAGCACATTTATACAAAACATCACCCATCAAAACAAGACACAATCTCTGATGTAATTCCCCCTGAATACCCCGTGCTGGCTGGGAGCCATACTGAATGCTAGCCCCAATCCTTCCTTTGTTCTCAACTTTAATGTGGGTATTCAGTCAGAACAATGGTGGTTAATCCTATCTCGCTACCCCATTCATATTTGAATGTCCATTGTTCTCTGGTGGTTCACAGACATTCCTTTGGTCTAACTGGATCCCTCAACTAAGTACCTTGCAAATTATGATCCCCTTTGCCCAGATAATATACTTTATTAAAATCCCTATGGAAAATCCAACATTTTAATACCAAACATGACCAGGTGCTATTCACATGCCAATAACCCCACACCAGAACAGACTATTAAACAATAAAGCAATAACAAAGTATATGGTTACACAATGTATCCTTCCTTTGCTGGTCAGGGCTGCACAAAGTGGCTTTTACAAAGGCCTCCTGACCCCCAGTGTCCAGTTATGACAAATTATTTTAAGTGTTAAAGTCTTATTATTCTAATTGGTTATCAGATTAGAAAGAGCTATTAAGAGAGGGGGATGTTGTCTGTGTGTTGTTTAAGCTTAAAATATCCACTCAACTCAACAAACACTTCCACTCCAAATGTTTAATGACAAATGATTGAAATTATATTTATTTATACATGCATTTTTCATTTGTACAATAACTGAAACCTTTTTTGTGTTGCTTAAAGGACCATTGTAATGCATTTAAAAGTACGGCTTTATATGTTTGTTTATTGGGAATAGACTGTTAAAAACAGTGTGTAGTTTAAAATAAATAAACAGTTAATTTATGTGTTCTACTTTTTTAAAGTTTTTATTTTCCCACTAAGCAAAGTGGCATTTAACCACCTCCCTGTGCCTCATGGAGCTTGGAGGCAGGCTGGGCTATGATATCAATAGCTCCGCCCACACTGCTTTTACAGAGGTACCAGCTTTATTGTAACTTGCTTACAGTTCCCTCATAGACCCCACTCACTGACATAAACCATCATCGCACACAGCTAACTGAGCATACTCAGAACCAGAATCTAGACTGGTCAGACAGATCTGCACAGGCTGGTAATGAAAAGCAGCCCTGTTTAGGGAAAAACTGACATATTCAGAAGTAAGAAAAAATATAAACTTTTAATTATATAATATATAATGTTTTTAATATTCTATGAAGAACACACATATGAGTTTTACTTTTAAATGCACTACAATGGACTTCAAAATGGAACATGCTGCAGAGTCTTGCCTCACAAAGTCTGTGAAACAGCGAGCTTGTAGATCGATCCAGAGACGCACAGACAGACTGTCTCCCTCTGCTACTCTAATTAGATTTGTGGCAGGGGTGCTCAGATTATAATCTCACAAAAGCATTTTAGAATCTTATTTTATTTTAAGGCGCAAGAAAACCATATAAATATACCATGATGGACGAGTTTAAAACATGGCAGATAGTGCAAATTTCCCTTTTTAGTCATTTGTTGAATTGTCTCACTTTTTTTCTACTGCCCATCTCTTAAATGAAATAAAACAAAAGACCCAGTTACTGCACAAATTTAAAGTACATATATAAAAAAAATATAACTGCAACTGCTGACGGCTTGTATACTTTCAAAAGTGGTAGGTAATGCAGTTTATTTAAACACACAGGTAACTTGTATACATGGGAGAACAAACAGGTCCCGATGATTCAAATAGTCTGGATGCAGAGTAACAAAAGCTAACATAATTAAGATAGGAAGGCCAGCTAACCTAATCACTCAACAGGAGTTCTTCAATGCTGAACTCCCTATTGTGTCAGCTTCATAATGGGCCTCCCAGACTTGTTTCCACAAACAATAATTGGATCACCATATATGAATTACAAAATTACAGAGCAGCAATGCATACTAATATCAGGCATGTCTAACATGGATAAAATTAGCACAATAAGCTGTGAGCCACACAAAGTCCAAAATAGATAGGCACAAGAGGTATTCACTTGAGATGACCATGGTTATCACAAGGGTAGCCCAGGCTTGTAACAACAAAGCCTAGAGTATCGTGTCCATATTTTGATGCCCAAGGAAAGACTGGACTAAAATGAAAAGCAGTTACCATAGTACTTTATTACAGGTTTCTCCTCCATCAGAGCTGTTGTCACAATCACTCCCCACTCCAGTCACCAGGAGATTCAATACCCCAAACAGGTTGTGGGTGACTGGAGATTCAATGTGTCCAGTTACCTGCTTGTATTATCTTACTATACCCAGAAATGCAGAAACACTAGCCTCTTACTCACTTATGTGGGCCACTGCTCTATCGAGGTTACCTTCGTAGGCTCTGGCTTCATCCTCCCGCTTGCTACTCTAATCCCTAGGTGCTGCACATCCCCCAAGCAGACTGGCACTTGTGGGGGTAAATGGTCAGCCCTAATGGTAGATCTGACCCAGGACCATGGCTAGGTGGTCCACAGTTTCCTGCCAAGTATGGTTGACTACTGCAATTTCATCCAAGTATACATAGGTAAACTCCTGGCACCCATGCAGTAGCTGGTCAACAAGTTGTTAGAAAAAACATTTTTCGTATCAAAAGGCAAAAGGTAAAATGCTATAGCCAAATTGGGTGGTGAATATCAACTTTTCTCTAGTGATCACAGCAAATGGGTTCTGCCAGTAGCCCTAAGACAAATCCAGAGTGGTCAAGTAGGACTATAGGATAGTTTATAACCCCTAGCTCTAACATCTCTCATTCAGCTCCCTCCTTATATTACCCTTCACTGTATAGGATACCCTATACGGGGGCTGCATTCAGTGCAGGGTCTCGTGGACTAGTAGGTCTATCCTATCCTGGGTGGCAACTCAGCACCCCCTTAAGCTGCTGTAGCTAGTTAGGTAACCAGTCTGGATAAGGAAAACAGGAGACGGGTCAGCAGGGGCAAGCATGTCTGGTAGTACCCCAACTTTAGAATTTCCCCCTTCTGCTAGGCATATAGCAATTACGTGGGAACTGTGGTGATTGACTTGGAGCCTGACAATTGCCACTGAAACCCCTTCTATGAAAATGCTATATCCTATCCATTTTACCCACTGACTTTACATTGAGAGGTAGGCTTCTCTAAGAGTGGCCCTGTGATTGCCCAGCAGAGGACCCTATCTCTCAACCTTACCACTTCCTAAATAGGGTTGTAGTCACTTACTATTCCTCCCCCACCATTCCAGTCCCTTCTAATTCCATCACCAGAAACAGTAATTTGAACAATGGACTGTGCATCTCGATAAACAACTTGTCTGAGGGGAAATCCAAAAAGTACAAGTGAGCTTATTAGTTTATAAGAAAACTTTTAATGTGGTTAAGTTTGTTATATAAATACCAGCTCATCCTCTGATGGGATTAACCCCCCACACCCCTCAGATTGGACAATGAGATGCTGCAGAGGGCTGGTTGATTTAACTGATGAAGTACAGGTAAATTAATCATGTTTGTCGGCTGAAACAAAGTTATATTGTTCTATAATGCATATAAATGTTCCAAATGTTCTCAATTAAAACACTCTTCTAAGGAACATAAGCAAGGAATTATCTCTTTTATTTAGAGGTTATAACCCCTGTTTCATATTTTTAATCTCTTTACCCTTATTCTGCATCTTAATGGTCCTGGAATAGAAGTTGGTCATCGAGAAAACCCATCCACTCCATGGTCCAAGGGAAGATTCCTGTAGCCAAGACAGGAGGATTCTGGAGTTGAATCAGTCCTCCGTCCCTAGGTTGTGACACACCTCTGGTATGGTGTCATGCCCAGGGCCTTACTGGACTTTTGTGGTCTATGGCCTGGGGCTGGGATGACAAGGGTTACCCTGATTGTCACTGTGATGTGTTATGCTGCTTATGTGTTAAGAATTATGAAAATTGTGTGTGTATTATGGTTATGGTCATGTTATATTTTGTATGAGATGACGTAGTATGTAACATGGGAGCATTAGTGGGCTGTGGGGCAGGGGAAATATTGTTAGTACAGGGGTGTTCAAACTCGGTCCTGCTGGGCCACACACAGGCCTGGATTTGTGGATATCCTTACTGCAAGCAGGTGAGACTATTGCTTCTTCAGTCATCCTGATTGACTCACCTGTGCACAGAAAGGAAATCCTCAAATCCAGGCCTGTGTGTGGCCCTACAGGACCATGTTTAGACACCCCTGGTTTAGAGAGACAAGCAAGTCACTTAGACAAATAGACAGAGTGTCTCCAGCACTAGCTGAAGTACCACAGGAGGGTCAGGACACAATATAGGGTCATTCACTCTAATAATTAGATTAATGCACCACCAGGGTAGACATGAAATAACTGACATCACTGGATGTGCAGGGTCTCCCTGTGGACCGAGGGTCGATCACTACCAATTGGTCCCCTTCTGTGTACCCAAGATTGGGGCTTATTTGGACTTACATAATTGCAAGTGTGAGTGTCATTCTGTGGAATAGTTCCATTGTTCCTGTTGAGTAACCTGTGTTGGGGAGTGGTCACAGTCCGTAGCTTAATGTTTCTGGTATCCTGCTCTGCTGGAAGGGTATCTGGGTGTTTTCCTTGCTTCTTGTCCAACTTCAGAGATGTAAACTGACCTCATGATTCTGCTGGGTAGGTTTGAACCAGGTTCGTACCAAGCCCAATTGAAGCAGATTCTCCTTGGCTAGCCCAGTCAGTGTCTCTAGCCTATGTCTGAGCAGCAACACATATGGCACTATGAGTAGTACCTTCACTTTCTGTTCACCATCACAAACTCCAGTAGGTCCAATGATCCCTTAACTCTCCCTCTGGGAATACTGGACTAGACTGCTTTAGGGAAGAAAGAGAAGCAGGGACCACAGTACTTTATTACAGGCTTCTCCCCAAACAAGGCTGTTGTCACATGTAGGTCTTCTTAAGAGTATATTTATATTAAGAGCATACAATTTAGCAGTGCTAATCCATCCCTGAACTCAGACCTGCTAAGTTTGCGAAATCATGACAGCTGCATACACACCAGCAGGTATGGAGAAGACTATGGAATTTGCCCCACCCCTGGAGCAAATATTTTTATTAATATTACTACTGTATGCATGTTATTATATTTTGGAAGATGGAATTATTTCTAGCATTTTTTCAATTCCTAACAAATGTTTTCTGTATCCTGCTTGGGTCTACCCACCCTCCCCCGTCCTTCCCCCATTCATGGCTTGCATAATTACCATAACTCTCCTCTTTTTCAAATGTCTCCAATCTTTCCTGTTCTCTCTCTATCTCACTCTCATTTCTCTCTCTTCCTTCTTTTAGTGCTAATTCATCCCTGCACCCAGGCCTGCTAAGTTTGTGAAATCCAGAAAGCAATTCCCTCCCCCTCACCCACCCCTATTTAGATTCAATTTATAGAGCCATGGGAATCACCTGACTTTCCTACTTGCAGATTATATTATCTCACCACTGGGGGCAGACAGCATATTACATACTAGAGCCTTTCACCTCAGATCCCTCCCCTCTCCCACTGAATAAAAATCTTCCTAACTTTCACATTCTTCCTGACCCTTGTTATTCCTTATCTGTTACTCTTCCCCAGGTCCCTGCCCTTTTTTATCCCCTTTAGATTGTAAGTAGCGAGTTTCCAATCTGGTTGGGTGCTTTGGAGAAAACACCTTCTGCAAAGATTCTAAACTCCAAACAGGGTCTTTGATTTTCTGAATTTGTTAATATTGTATTTTCCTTGTTCTTATCCCTTGAACAGCGATACAGAATATGTTGGCGCGATACAAATAAAAGTTAATAGTAAAATAATAATAATTTAAATAAAAGACTAAAATTGTAAGCACTCATAGCCCTTTTAATGCAGTTGTGTGAATTGCAGCCTAAGATGCACAGTGTGAGTCTGCACTGTTTTTATCACGGACCATGTCTGGCACACGCGCAATAACTAGCAAACATCTACACACTGCATGCATTATTTCTGATAACTGCTGTTACAAAATTTCAAATATGACAGAATTTGTTTTATAACAGTTTTGTTATCACAATAGGACATTTTGTTTCATGTATATAAATGAGATATCTTTTGAAACAAAAATCTTTTTCAAATCTCTCTCCAGGTGAGAGGCTAGTGGGCAAAATTGAAGGTAACAGGGGGTATAAGAGATTAGCTGGTGCTTAAAGGGCTACTGTAGTCCAAAATGGTCTCATAAGCATTTAAAAGGATGTTTTATACATTACAAAATATTTTTTTCACCATTGAAAATAAATGATATTAATTGAAGAAAATTAAGATTACCACAACAGACAGGCAGATAAAAAAAGTGGCTTTGATCTATCTTTATCCTACCTGTGAGTTAAGAGAAAATATGAACAAGGACTCATGGAGACTGAGTATTAAAACCAGTGGTAAGAAATACACAATATGTTAAAGAACGGACAACATATCCCACATTGTCTATATTTAATGTCATTTTTCTACACCATACAACAAAGAAAAAACTTTCATAAGACTTAAAACATTAAAAAACTATTTTTTTTATATGAGAATATGATCTTATATAAAGACATTCTGGATGTTTTTGCAATACAGTGGCCCTATAAATAAAAATGAAATATATTTTTATTGACAATTTTTTTTTAATGCTGAATAATTTATTTATTTAAATAATTTACTATTTCAAAGTTTACAATGATATATATTTTTTTATTTTTTATAAATAAATATATTAATTGTAAAACATAATACTTCTTTATTTAACATTAAATCATATAAAACAAGGGCATTTTTACTTTAGGAAATAAAAAATACACCAATAAATGATGTTATATAATTCTTGGTAATTATTACATGTCCATTTCTTTATAATAGCAATATCAAGATATATTATAAAACATTTTTATTAATATTTAAAAATCTTATACTATCCAACCTTGATAATATTTAAGAATAATATAATTTGTATAAGGATATCATGTCATATACAGTTGTGTTCAAAAGTTTGCATACCTTGGCAGAAATTGTGAATTTTTTTTGAAAATATGACTGATCATGCAAACAAATATTTTATTGAAGGATGGTGATCATATGAAGCCATGTATTATCACATAGTTGTTTGCTCCTTTTTAAATCACAATGATAACAGAAATCACCCAAATGACCCTGATCAAAAGTTTACATACCCTTGAATGTTTGGCCTTGTTACAGACACACACGGTGACACACACAGGCTAAAATGGCAAGTAAAGGTTAATTTCCCACACCTGTGGCTTTTTAAATTGCAATTTGTGTCTTTTTATGCTGTCACGTAGATGCACTGAGCAGGCTAGATCCAGAGCCATGGGGAGCAGAAAAGAACTGTCGAAAGACCTAAATAACAAGGTAATGGAACTTCATAAAGATGGAAAAGGATATAAAAAGATATCCAAAGCCTTGAAAATGCCAGTCAGTACTGTTCAATCACTTATTAAGAAGTGGAAAATTGGGGGATCTCTTTATACCAAGCCAAGGTCAAGTAGACCAAGAAAGATTTCAGCCACAACTGCCAGAAGAATAGTTCGTAATACAAAGAAAACCCCACAGGTAACCTCAGGAGAAATACAGGCTGCTTTAGAAAAAGACAGTGTGTTTGTTTCAAGGAGCACAATACCACAATACTTGAAAAACAATTAGCCACAAAAAAGCCTGGCTACAATATGTCCGACAACACCTTGACACACCTCACAACTGTAATTTGGATTGACAATACCAAAATAGAACTTTATGGACACAACCATAAGCGCTATGTTTGGAGAGGGGTCAACAAGGCCTATAGTGAAAAGAATACCATCCCCCCTGTGAAGCATAGTGATGGCTCACTAAAGGCACGGGGAATCTTGTGAAAATTGATGACAAGATGAATGCAGCATGTTATCAGAAAATACTGGCAGACAATTGGCATTCTTCTGCACGAATGCTGCGCATGGGGAGCTCTTGAACTTTCCAACATGACAATGGCCCTAAGCACAAGGCCAAGTTGACCCTCCAGTGGTTACAGCAGAAAAAGGTGAAGGTTGTGGAGTAGCCATCACACGTCTCCTGACCTTAATAGCATCAAGCCACCCTGGGGACATCTAAAACGTGCGGTTCATGCAAGACGACAAAAGACTTTGAATGACCCGAAGGCATTTTGCCAAGACGAATGGGCAGCTATACCACCTGCAAGAATTAGGGGCCTCATTTTAATTTTTTTCTTTGTTGCCATCTTTTGTTTTATGATTGTGCCATCACATATTATAATAGTCAAACTATGAGATGTCGTCACGATTTGCGTGGTGCGTACGACTTAGTCGATGAGCGACGAAGGCACTCATCACTTGCGAGCATCGCATAGTGAGGCGAGCCGTTAACTCGGAGCATTTAGTCAATGAGCGCCGAAGGCTCTCATCGCCTGCAAGCCGAGCAAAAAAATAATAATTATGAGACGAGATAGGAAAAATACGAAGTTAACGGCCGAACTGCGCAAACCAAAATACACACACAAAAAAAAATACAACAAAAACATCATACACAGCACGAGGGAACAGCTTGGATGTCTGGGAGTGAGGTGGAATGCAAATTTAAGTCGATTCGGTGAGAAAAAACATGGCCGCCCCAAAAAATGAAAACGAGGCTACACGACTCTGGACTGCACAAACCTGCGCCAACCGCGTACCACTTCACACAGGAATGTACAAGGTACAAAATACACTATTACAAAAGACGGCAAATGCTCGCAAACCGCGTAGCACATAGACAAACTACGCAATTTTACAACCCTAACTTGCCACTAACAACATTACGCATCTAAAGTAGCACTTTACACAAATAAACCGACGGTTTGCCCTCGCGCACGCAGACTGTTTCTAATGCACAGTTGGGTTATTCATAACACTATCTCCTCAGGCCATCAACAGTCCCACTGGACATTATATGCTGCAGGACAATAAAAAGAGATTGTTACCTCTTCAGACTATTGATTGTTACATATATTAATTAGAAAAAGGTAAACTATATTAATTTAATATTCAATTAATTCATTAATTAGTATTTAAAAAAATAGGGAGAGCAGCCAAAGGACATGTGAGGAAAGGTCCTCAGAGTATAAAAAGCTTAGCATTGTGTGCCAAACAGCATTGCCATGGCTTCAAATTTTATTTACCGTCATTTTTTGACGGGCAAGTCGCTAGTTCTGTTATAACCTACAATTGAATATGAATCCCATACGAAATAAAAGAAATGTGTTTTGCCTTCTCACTCATGTTTTCTTTAAAAATGGTACATATATTACCAATCCACCAAGGGTAGAATTGGTGCAAGCTTTTGAGCACAACTGTACACTTCCACTTCCATTGTTTATCTCTATTAGTAACGTTGAATATTATCATCATCCAGATATTGCAAGTCATATAAAAAAATATAAAAGTACAGTTGCAAACTAATTTTAGACCTTGTCTCCACCACTATGAACATTATCAAGCCGGTGGGTGCAGCTCTGGCTCGTCCTTGACTTCACAAACTTCTTGTTGCTGAGGGCAACTAATTTAATGCAAGACACCAACCAGAGATTAGCATATCCTCTCATTTTGAAGAACAAGCTGGTGTGCAACTATTCAGTTCTGGACGCCCTTTAGACCTGTCCCAAGCCAGAGCCACTCTAATGCACGTTTAGAGGGGATTGGAGACTTAGAAGCTGATGATTTTAATATATTTCAAAAGTATCTAATATAATAATTGCTGATTGTTTGGTGCACAGGCGCAACATTGTTAGTAGACTCCGTGTATTGCAGGAGAAGCGCATGCACAGAAGGGGCATTTTAATCCCTAGCCGCCACCATAACCACCAGGAAGCTATGCAGAAGAGACAGGACAGAGAGAGACAGGACAGAGAGAGACAGGACAGAGAGAGACAGGACAGAAAGAGAGACACACAGGAAAGAGAGAGAGATAGGACAGAGAGAGAGACACAGCAAAGAGAGAGAGAGACAGAGCAGAGAGAGACACAGGGACAGAGAGAGACAGGACAGAGAGAGACAGAGGACAGAGAGAGAGACAGGACAGAGAGAGAGATAGGACAGAGAGAGAGACACAGCAAAGAGGGAGAGAGACAGAGCAGAGAGAGACACAGGGACAGAGAGAGACAGGACAGAGAGAGACAGAGGACAGAGAGAGAGACAGGACAGAGAGAGACAGGACTGAAAGCGAGACACGCAGGAAAGAGAGAGAGAGACAGGGCAGAGAGAGACAGGACAGAGAGAGACAGGACAGAAAGAGAGACACACAGGAAAGATAGAGATAGGACAGAAAGAGAGAGAGAGACAGGACAGAGAGAGAGATACACAGCAAAGAGAGAGAGAGCAGAGAGAGACACATGGACAGAGAGAGAGACAGGACAGAGAGAGACAGAGGACAGAGATAGACAGGGCAGAGGGAGAGACACAGTAAAGAGAGAGAGAGAGACAGAGTAGAGAGAGACACAGGAACAGAGAGAGAGACAAGACAGAGAGAGACAGGACATAAAGAGAGACATACAGGAAATAGCGAGAGATAGGACAGAGAGAGAGAGAGATACAGTACAGAGAGAGAGACACAGCAAAGAGAGAGAGACACAGGGACAGAGAGAGAGAGTGACAGGACAGAGAGGGAGACAGGACAGAGGGAGAGACAGGCCAGAGGGAGAGACACACAGGACAGAGAGAGACACACACACACACAGGAAAGAGAGAGAGAGAGGACAGAGAGAGAGAAAAAAAAGGACAGGGAGAGAGATACACAGGAAAGAGAGAAAGGCAGCATAGACAATTATTTATGGAGGGCAATTTACTAGCGTCTAAATACATTTTAAATAGGTAGGTAAAGGCTACAGAAATTGTCAAGTTTCTGTTTAAAGTGTAACTGCCCCGTTATTGCTCAGCACAATGATAACAATACAATTCCTGGAGCAATCATGCCTAAGCAATATTAGTAGGTAGTAGTGACAGGCTGGGGTAACTGCTGTTATTACTCTACAAAGTCTCCTACCAATTTTATTAAACCAGACTACCAAAGGATCAGGGGAGCAAAAATGCTACAGTCAAACTGGATATCAGTTCATGGTAAAGGAGACACGGTCCCACAATAGAAAGAATTAGGTGAAGGAAAATATCCATTGATGCAAGGGACAGTCACACACATGGGTTGTTGTCCCATGGCAACATATTGTCCCCAGGTAGACAAGACAACTTATTAAGAAGAATCTAGGGCAATGGGTTTCTCCTTTGTTATTTGCAGTGTTTTCCCAGTTTACAACACAGGTTTTGTCATAATGAGGAGTCTCAGCGAGCACAGTAAAGCAAAGCCAAGCTCATTTACTACGCAACAGTTGGAGTTTCCTGAGTTTTCAGCAGCACAAAGTTAGTTATTTTTAAACGCTTATTAATCAATAATAAAAACAACTGATATTTGCTCATCAGCGGAACTAATGTTGTTGTTGTTCAGTCCTTCTAATGTACAAAAACATATATTTGTACAGAAACACATCTCCAACTGTGAGTACACCTTTAAAAAGGCTCAGTCCACCTTATCAATTAATTTTAATAATTCAGTTCGACAAGTTCAGCCTGGGTAGGTGATATACTAAATAAGATTTTGGATAAATAATTAATCTCAGGCCAAAAGCGGATGTAGACCTTTATATATATGGACTTGGGTAATTTATAGATTAGTAGAGAGGATCGCTCAGATAGAGGTGGCGCCTTAAGGGGGTCCACACACGCAGTATTGATTACAGTCTGAAAAAACAATTATAATAAAGTGCTCTAGAGTGGAACCTTGACACAAATCAAAATGTCCACTGGAAGCATTTAAAGAGATATTCTATATGTAGGTCTTTCAGATGTTGAAACTGAAAAATTATAACCCAATCCACATTCTCCAAAATAATTTTCTAGCTTTTCTCTAATTAAATATATTTATAGTACAAATGTTCTATGATTTTTTTTAATCTTGATACTAACAAATGTTAATGCAAAAAGGTTCTCATGAAACCACAGTTCTGTTGCTGTTGAGTTTGGTTCAGAAAATATATTTTTCCCCAAAAGTGTTTTCTCTAAACTTTGGATTATAAAATGGATGGATTTATATATTTTTTAATAATATATATTCATTTGTCCCACTTTTATAATTTACAAGAACTCCCAATAAACAAAAAAATTTTAATTTAAAGGGACACATTGGATTTTGTAATAGCATATTTAAACTATAGGTTATAAGTACTTTAACAGCTGAATGCTATTAAGAAATTAATTTTCTTTCAGTAAACGTACACAGTTTGCAATTTAAACTTGTCAGTCAGCCTTCTGATCCACACCTCAAGCATAGTCTGTTATGTTTTTCTAATGAGTGATTATTACCAAAATTGCTATTTACTCCCTGGGGCCTGGCAGTATTGATTTTGAACTAAAGCAACATTGGCAGGAATTAGTATATGCAGAACCCATTTGTAGATACATAATAGAGAAGTTTGGAATCAGTGGCAGAGCTAGTGAATAGAGGGGTCCATGTGCAAAAAAAATTGGGGGCCCTGTTTTAGCAAGTGAGGACAGGAGGAGGGATAGAACAGAGAAGAAACATAGAGAGAGAAAAGGGAAGGAGATGGGGAGAGAGAAGGAAGAAGAGAGAAATTACAGCAGGAGCGAGAAATGAAGGAAGAGAGAAAAGGGAGAGAGAGAAGTGAGAAGAAGATAGAAGGGAAAACAAGAGAGCAAAGTGTGAGAAAAGGCGGAGAGAGAAGGAAGAGAGCAATGAAAGAGAAGGGAGAAAATGAAATGGGGGAAGGAAGGATGCACAGAGAGGTAGAGGCAGGTAAAGTGATGGAGAAGGGGGAAAGGTGGAAACACAAGGGGAAACATAGAAAGAATGGGGAAAAGGGTGAGAAAACAGGGTGAGAGTAGAGGAGAGGTGATAGATGAGTGAAAGAGGAGAGATAAAGACGAGGAGTTGGGGAAGGGAATGAGAAGGGGGAGAGAAAATGGTACAGAGGGAGAGAGAGAGAGAGGGAGAGAGAGGGAGCTGGAGAGATAGCGAGAGAGAGAGAGAGAGGGAGAGAGAGAGAAATAAGGTGATGATGAGAGAAGTGGGATATAGGATAGTCGGAGAAAACAAAATTAAATGCAAAATATAATAAATACACTGCACTGGTGTCCCCCCTACCCCCAAGAGGAGGAACCTGGTGGTAGCTCCTCCCCTGTTTGGAGTCAATACAACATAGTTTAATATCAAGCTTAGAGAATACAACTTAATAAAGACAGGTACATTCCACAAAGCAGGAACATAAAGCAATGTCTTCCCTGCATGGGCTAATACCTGATGATGTATCCGACACCAACATGGCAGTTTCTCAGCTGGAATAATTTCTTATGTAGAGATAATCCTCATCCTCTCACCACAAATGATATATCTATCTTCAAGGACTTCACGGCACCTCTCAAACCTATCTGAGCGTGGGACCTTCATCTGAGCTTTTTTGTTCTTTGGGAGTTTCCCCCATTAATTGACTAAACACTCAATGAGTGCTCATTAAATTCAACCTTTGGACCTGTACGTTTACTGTGCAGCCCAGCTTGGACGATGTTAAATTGGACTTACTACAACACATTAGCTCCAAAATGGAATATAGCCTCAGATGTGGCTGTAAGAAGAAGAATAGCCATTTTCATTTAATAGGCAAGCTCTGTAAAGGCTATCGCACTAAATAACACACAACAAGAAGTGAAAATACTGCCATAACGTGAAAACGCTTAGAACTACCCTGTAGTGTACAGTAAAACATAACTGTACTTCATTTTTTATTAGTGAAATCATCCCTGTATGCTTTATGCTTCCTAGTGTTTCTGGTTAAGTAAAAAAACTTATCATCTCCTTTCCATTCAAGTTATGGATATCTATCAGTCTGAGATACCATAATGATGAAAAATGGTGAATGAGCTTCAGCACATCCATAGTTGTCTAAGAGTGTATATCTAGAGCATATTGTCATAAGATCCAAATAATCAAATGATTCTCCTAAGCCAAAGTTGTATTTTCATTTAAAACTAATAATAATACCTGGATGACCAATAACAAAACTTAAGCCTAGGTCTAGGGCTTTTTTGGCACTTGATTGGGAGCGTTCCATAACATTATTTCCTGATGATGTGTATCATTTATTTAGTTACACAAACCCTGTGTATAATTAGCATTTGAAGCTAAAACCTGGCATTAAGAACCATTTAATAGAATTGTATCTGCAATCTCTCCTAAATATTATTATCTCACACACCCCTAAATTATAATGTATATAATTTCTGTGTGTCCTGAATGCAAATGATGGGAGATGATAGTGGACCAAATGGGAGCCGTGAACCAATACCAGTGAGGAATATCGCTCTGACCCTCTACTTTGTTAATTGGTGAGAAGAAGAAGGCCTTGGTTTTCCTAGACGCTATAAGATTTCTTTTTATACCTAGGCAGACAAAAACTTGAAAAACTACAGTGTTACTGCAACTTCATGCGTATACTGTGTATGGCTGCATTTGTAACACATTCAGAGAGAGATCTAAAGCACATCTCATTGTTTTGAACATACAGACTGGAAAAAGTTCTTTTGTGGTAGACTAAGTCTCAACCGAGACAGGATGATCCCACACAGCAGGAAATCTCATCAATATTTTTCCAATACGGTTAATATCTGATGATGGCTCTTTATCTCACACACACCTGTATGCTGGGTCTCAGCTGGAAGCATTTCTTATCTGGAGATAATCCTCACTGTGTCACCATAAAATATTTATCCATCTTTAGGGACTTCATGGCCTTTCTACGTTTTGTCTTCTCCTTTATCTGTCAGAGCTTCCACTCTAAATCTTGACGTTTCCTTCCTAAACTGAAGAAATAAACACTCAATAAATGTGACAATCAGTCCTACATGGTCGCTCAACCCTTAAAATGTTGTATCGGATAAGTAGCGACAAATTGGTTCCAAATAAGAGAAAACTCTTGGTAGTTGTTATATGATGAAGAACATCCTTTTTTTTATCTTGTAGGCAAGCAGTATAAGAGGCCATTCCACTAAATAACACATAACCAGAAGTGAAAGAGAGAATTACCCTCCATAGGACTGCTGTAATGCACTACCACACACACTATATGTAGACTACAGTAACATAAATAAGTCTTCTCTATACCTCAAAAAAATATTTTATTAGAGAAATTAGTGCAAATTTGCATTTTTGCTTCTACTCAAAGTTTTTTATCTACCCCCAGGATGTAAAGCTTGGCTCAGAGTACATACCTGTTGGCATCTCATATATTGTTGTGAGCGTACGAGTTGTTGCTAACGCTTGCGGGCTCGCGTAGCGAGGGCCGCGGGCGAGGGCCTCAGTTGCTGGCAAGGAGCGCCTTCGGCGCTCCTTGCCAGCAACTGCGACCCTCGCAAACTTTAGGTCGCAACGCAAACAACAGGACACACCAACTACGACCCTCGCAAACTTTACCTTGCAACACAGAAAACATACGAGACACGGACGCAACTCGCGAACATGACAAAATTCAAAACGCAATAAATACACACAGCACATACATAAAAAGCTTACCTACAGCAAGAGGGAGCATCCAGGACCTCAAAAAAACAACTTACACCTTAATTTAACTAAAAATAAAAGAGTTTAGACACTAAAAAATTCGCTAAGCGAGAGAAAAAATGGCCGCCGAACAAAACGAAAACGAGGCTACAGCACTCTAAACACGCAAAACACCACAAGAAACTCGCAAAATAACACAAACGACCTACGGATATTCCGCTAAGACGCATACCACACATTACCCGCCATTTTACGCCAAAGCGGTAGTACACAACTACGCTAACAGTTTCGACAAGCGCACGCACACTATTACACTGCACACATTCATCACGATTACACAGCAGCTCCACACCACTAATGCTGCAGCAACATCAAAACAGATTGCCAGCTCTTCAACACAATGCTTCAAAATAGGTAAAGTATATTCATTTATAAATTGTATTATATATTTCAGTAGTACACACCAAACAGCATTAGCTACCTTACAATTTCATTGCCATCATTTTTTGACGGCCAATTCGCTAGTCATATATATAGTTGTCGTAATTGCAAGTTTGTTGGTAACGCTATGTTAAAAGTTACAGGCTTGCTCATGCACAATGAGCGCCAAAGGCAAGTTGCGGGTTTGCTGAGATCTTCGATAAGCACCGAATGTGCTCATCGCGAGGACCGTAAAGTAGTGGGGGGAGAGGCTCGCAATGAGTGCCGAAGGCTCTCTTTGCGAGGCCCGCAAAGGGGAGAGGCTTTGAACGGCTTCAAGGTTACGGCTTGGGAAAAAAATGTCCATCAATTATTTTTTTTAAGACAGTAACTTGGATCCAACCGCTTCCATTTTTTCTTTCAAGTCTGTAACTCTGAAGCTGTTGGGAGGCAGCCAAAAGATGACAATTCAATAGGAAACTAGCTTGCAACCTCTCTTATGGGCTCCCTGCCAACCCCTGATTTAGGGAGTCCATAAGTGAGGTTGAAAGCTAATTTGCTATTTAATTGGGGTCTTTTGGCGGCCTCCCAAAGGCTTTCAAGTTACGGCCATGAGAAAAAATGGTGGCTGTTAAAAACGTAACTTTTTTTCAAGGCCGTAACTCGGAAGGGGAGGAAGACACAGGGGAGGGAGAGGGTCGAAAGAGACACAGGGGTGGGAGTGGGCTGAAAGAGACACAGGGATGAGAGGGGGGGGGAGAGACACAGGGATGGAGAGCAGGGCAAAGAGACAAAGGGGAGGGAGAGGGGGAAGAGACACAGGGGAGGGAGAGAAGGGGAAAGAGAGACAGGAGAGGGAGAAAGGGGGAACAGACAAAGGGGAGTGAGAGAGGGGGAAGAGACACAGGGGAGGGAGATAAGGGGGAAAAAGGCAGGGAGAGGGGGCAATGAGCGACAAAAGCGCTCATTGCAGGGCCCATGATGAGCGCCAAAGGCGCTCATCGGAAGGTCCGTACAGTTGAGGGAGCGAGAGGCTCGCAACGAGCACAGCCAAAGGCGCTCATCGTGAGGCCCACAAGTTACAGGGGGGAGAGCCTTGCATTGTGTGGCAAACAACAGCATTGCGAGGCTTCAGATTTTTTTGCTGGCATTTTTGACGGGTAAGTCACTAGTAAAACCATAAAATCCATTAGTACAAGGTAGCAAATAGCAATGCTTAATCCAAAGTGGTCATTTTAGTAAGCACTAAAAATAATATTTTGATGAAGTCTTAAAACAGAGATAGAACAATCACAAAGATGGAGATTAAAATTATATTTAAATGCAGTACCTTTGATACACGGTCAATAATTATAATAGTTGATACACAGAGAAGAATATAATCTCTTCCTCACTTTCATCTGTATCACATATAATAGTTCTCGTATTGCTAGTTGTCATCCCGCAATGCTAAATAATGCGAGGCCCATATCACTTTGATGCAATGAGCGCCAAAGGCGCTCATTGCAGGAGTCAAAATTGTGCCCTTTCAGGGTCCCTCAAAGAGTCATCTGTCCCTTCAGAGCTGTAATTTGCCCGAGGACGCTTCACCCATGGAGGATGGAAAGAGATTGAAAGCGCACATGGCGATGCCCGCGAACAATGCCGAAGAAAGAAGGCGCTCAACCCGAGGCACGAAAGTGGCGGGTTGGACGACGTCTGCAATGAGTGCTCATTGCAGACCTCGCGAAAGTCGCTCATCGCAGGCCTCTTAATGGGCACTGAAGGTGCTCCTTGCGAGGCATGAAAGTGGCGGGTTGCCTAAGGCGTACAATGAGTGGCAAAGGCGCTCATCGCGAGGCACGCAGGTTAGGGGGGCGTGAGCCTTGCATTGTGTGGCAAACAGCATTGCCGCCTAAAAATGTTATTGCCGTCATTTTTGACAGGCAAGTCGCTAGTCAACAATAAAAGATAAATGCATAATGAAAAAAAATATGTCTGGAATATTTGAGTTCAACAAAATTAGGCAAGTCCTTTAATAGTTTGGTGAAGGTTGTGTGTATGAGAGGAGCAATTACGTCCCTGCAAAAGAGGATTTGTTGTTGTCTTTGCAAGCTGCCTGTTTCTGAGTATGTTCAGGCCAGGAAGGGATCCCGTAAATTCTAAGCAGAAGTTAGCTAGTTTGGGAGAAACAGATCTGTTGAACTCCTAAACACAACAGTTCGAATATATGTTTTAAAAGCTACATTGATTTGTTTTGTAGAAATACAGTTTTTGGTAATAAGTTATTATACAAACAGAAGAAACCCTACTGTATAAAAACTACAGTGGTCCTTTAATATGTTTCCATAAACACCAATTAATAAATCCAGCAAGGACACATATAACTTGTTCACAGTTGGTGCAATGGAAGTGCCAGTGGCTAAACTTTTACAGATTTTGATAAAAATGAATATCTGTCTAAATATTGTCTCTTGACACTGGAAATACTCAGATACAAAGCTCCCGGCAAGCAGGGTGGTTATGTTAGATGTCTACATTCTTAAACTAAATGTTTTAGAGAAAATAAAAGGTCAAATTATATTATTACTTTATTCTATTTTAATGCAATTTGTATGCCTGGAAATAATGAGTTTAGGCCTATTAGTAAAACAGTGTATACCCATGGTATACACAGAGAGCGTTTAGATATATTAGCCAGTTAAGGGGCCAATGAAAGATACTCAACAGATGATCCAAATATGGTATCATTAAAATCTATAGACAGTAACAAGTTTAACAAATAAATAACACAGAGGTCAATTTGTTTCTAAAGGGTCTTTTGAATAACTAATCTTTCTGTTATTTTTTTAGAAAGCCATACATAAAAATAAACACAGTCTTAAAAATGTTTAATTTTATATGGGATTGTTATTTACTGTGTGGTTCCATTTTCTTAGCAGACATTATTCTGTTTGCTTTGTGTGTCAAATGTAATTTAATGACATTACGTTTAGTCCTATTGAAATCACTGGTAGTTGTTAATTACACATTTCCACTCTGCAAATAGAAGCTTTATTTGACATTTAAGTAATGAGCAAAAACCAAAATGGCAGATGCCAGTGGAACATAATTGCATATAAAAAGGTAATACATTAGACAATATATTTAATTCTTACTTTCTAAGAATATGTTTTTCAAGTGTGGTTTTCAAAAGAGTATTATTTAAATAGAGGACTATAGTGGGCTATTAAAGTAATTTTTCGTACAGTAAACATGGAGTGGTCATTTTTTGTTGTCAAACTTCTATTCTGATCACCCCCTCAAGATCTCTTCTTATTTGAGTGTAATCACTGTTAATTACACACAAAGAGAAGAGATTTATTAAAGCAAATGGATAGTGACTGTCCTTTACTTCATGATGTGTTATGAACATCAAAAACACTGAGCATGAGAGTTAATTGGCAATGATTTGACTTTTTCATGAAGACAATAGGTGAAACTAAAGGGACGACCAAATATATATATATATATATATATATATATATATATATATATGAGACAAAAGGTTGTATGACACAGTGGTCAGTACTAGGTAGGTAGCGCTGTTCAGACAGATAATATCCCTGTACTTATAGAGAGTACTTTTTACCAGTTCATAGTCCTGGCAGTAAAAGTCCAATATAGTCTTTAGGGTGTAGCTTGTTGCAGAGGTTTGAAGCTCCCTCATGGAACACTGTTCACGTAGTGTGCTCCAAAGCAAATGTATGATTGGAAAACCAAAAAGAAAGGGGGAGATAAGCACATCACCTCCTAGTGCAACATAAATGGTGATTTCTAACACAGTAAGTCAAAGTAAGAATAAACTCACATTTGTTGTGTAAGGAAGTGTGGAATTCGCCTTCAACACAGGTCCCCCTCACAGGCTTGATCATACTATGATGATAACGAATAAAAAAGGCATAAATAATGCATAAAAGGATATAAATACGTTATAAAAGTACCAACCGTGTTTCGACTAGCTACTAGGCTTTCTCAGTGGTTACAAACAGATACTGCTCCAATGGCATGCTGATGTATAATTATATATGCTGGTATATGCTGGTCTTTATATACTCTAAAATTGGGCGCTAAACATTCAAAATTAAACCAAAAGAAAAAACGTCATATCCGGTCCGGTATGATGACACATCCAGTTTATGTTTTGATTGGGATCTCGTTTGTGCCTTGTCAAAGGTCCAAAATTTTAAGTTTTTTCTGTGATAGGGCAAATTTACAGTGGGATATATACTGGTAATAGGCCGTTCTTATATATATTGTAAGAAAATGCTTCTTTTTTTATTTTAAAATTGCATTCACCTCAGAAAACAATTGTTACTACCTTTATTTTAAAATGAAATCCAATACAGAATATTTGCAGTGTCCCTTTAAATTAAAAAAATATATACCATTAGTGCATCTGTCTGTCATTAAAATGATAGGCAAAGAAATTATTTTAAATCTTCAGTACATATCCTGGTAACTCCTTTCCATCTGCCCAAAAGTAGCGAGTATGCCCCCATGAAATTTGCGTTATATCTGTAAACCTGCAACGGGAGCTTTTTTCCCTATGTTACACATTTATCACCCCCATATTACAGCACTCAGTCCACATCCGTAAATCATGCTTTGATCACAAGAGACTACGGTGTAGGGAGTACCCAAACCAAGCTTTACAGATGAGAATCGGCTCTAGAAACCGATAGAAAATGAGTACGACAAGATTATTATAACGAGTGAGAACGAGTGCCGTAACAGTGGCAGGGAACCTTTATATATATATATATATATATATATATATATATACAATGCCTTGCAAAATTATTCACCCCCTTGGCATTTTTCATGTTTTGTTGCCTCACAACCTAGAATTAACTTGGATTGTTTGAGGATTTTTTATCATTTAATTTACAGAACATGCACACAAGAGAGCCACCTTTTGCAGCAATCACAGCTCCAATTCACCTTGGATAAGTCTCTATGAGCTTGCCACATCTTACCATTTCCATTTTTGCCCATTCCTCCTTGCAAAACTGCTCCAGCTCCTTCAAGTTGGATGGTTTGCGCTTGTGAACAGCAATCTTTAAGTCTGACCACAGATTTTCTATTGGATTAAGGTCTGGGCTGTGACTAGGCCATTCTAACACAGTTACATGTTTCCCCTTAAACCACTCAAGTGTTGCTTTAGCAGTGTGTTTGGGGTCATTGTCCTGCTGAAAGGTGTACCTCCGTCCTAGCCTCAAATCACGCACAGAGTGGTACAGGTTTTGCTAAAGAATATCCCTGTATTTAGCACCATCCATCTTTCCCTCAACTCTGACCAGTTTCCCAGTCCCGGATGGTGTTCTTTGCGTGATGTGATGTGTTGAGTTTGCATCAGACATAGCATTTTCTTTGATGCCTGACAAGTTAAATTTTAGTCTCATCAGACCAGAGCACCTTCCTCCATACATTTTGGGAGTCTCCCACATGCCGTTTCGCAAACTCAAAATGTGCCATTTTGTTTTTTGCTGAAAGTAATGTCTTTCTTCTGGCCACTCTGCCATAAAGCCCAACACTATGGATTGTACGGCTTATTATCGTCCTATGTACAGATACTCCAGTCTCTGCTGTAGAACTCTGCAGCTCCTCCAGGGTTACCTTAGGTCACTGTGCTGCCTCTCTGATTAATGCCCTCTTTGCCTGGTCTGTGAGTTTTGGTGGGTGGCCGTCTCTTGGCAGGTTTGCTGTTGTGCCATGTTCTTTCCATTTGGTTATGATAGATTTGATAGTGTTCCTGGGGATCATCAAAGATTTAGATTTTTTTTTTATAACCTAACGTTGACTGGTACTTCTCAACAACATTTTCCCTTACTTGTTTGGAGAGTTCCTTGGTCTTCATGGCAGTGTTTGGTTAGTGGTGCCTCTTGCTTACATGTTGCAGCCTCTGGGGCCTTTCAAAAAAGGTGTGTATATGTAATGACAGATCATGTGACACTTAGATTGCACAAAGGTGGACATCACTTCACTAATTATGTGACTTCTGAAGGTAATTGGTTGCATGAGATTCATAACAAAGGGGGTGAATACATACGCACATGCCCATTTTCTGTTTTCTATTTCTAAAAAGTAGTTTTATGCATATATTTTTCTCATTTCACCTCACCAACTTAGACTATTGTGTTCTGATCCATCACACAAAATTCAGATTAACAATACTAATTCACAGTAATATTCACTAATATTGACCCTAAGGCTGTAATGTAACAAAATAGGTAAACAGTTAAGGGGGGGGTGAATACTTTTGCAAGGCACTGTATATATATATATATATATATATATATATATATATATATATATATATATATATAATTGTCATGATTTAATTGTTTAAGTACTCATATTGCCAGTAATTTATGAATATGGTCAAGGGGGCATGACATTGTTGCATTGGGATTATGTGTTATTGTGTGGTTATATGTTGCCTGTACATGGTTATTATGTATCCTAGTTAGAATATATAAGAGGGGAAATGTTATATAGAACATTGTGGAATTGGTAAAAATGCTCTGCATAGTAGTTAGCTGCAGATCATTGCACACTCACACATACATGTCACACACACACATAGTATGTCAAGACAGATGTATGTACTTCAAGTAGTCCTAAGCAAACACTTGAGTTGAACATAAAGTTTTTTTCACTAGCCAGCTATAGATATCTGGCAATTTGATCTCAAGAGCTTTGATAGCCCAAGGTTGCAAGCCAGATGGGTTGACATCACACATACACAAATATACACAAGTGTGTGGTATTGGAGAGTATAAATATGTTGTTTTGATCATAGGTAGTGGTAGTTAAAGGCTGACTAGAGATGCTTAGAAAAATGGGTGCAAAATAAGTTTTGAAGTGGAGTGTTATAGAGAGTGCGGAGAATGGATACAAGACACTAAAGGTTGTGAGGTGGATAGTTGGTAATGACAACGGGAGTGCGACCAGTCAGTGAAGATTGAAGAGTAGGAGGCCAACAAGAGTGGGGTCTTGTCTAATGAGATATTTGGTTTGTGAATATGAGATTGTGAATCCCTTGGTCTCAGGAATCTGTGGTCGGTTTGGTGGTGGCAGTGATGGACGGTGAGGCGCTAAGCCCGAGAGGATTATGCCAAAGGGTTGTGAAGATTTTGCAATAAGTCACATGAGATGAGTAACTTGGAAGGAAGTGAAGGAGAGGAGGAAAAAAATCATAAAGATACTGGTTGTGGAGTAATAAATGATTCGTAATTTAAATAAGCTTTAGAAAAATAATCGATCTATGTCCAGAATTTTACTTTGTAACTGAATGAACTGGTCATCTGGTATAGTAGGAGCGGCAGGTTGAGCGGGTCCGGCCATTTGGATGATCCTATGGAGCTCTGACTTTTTGGCAGGAGCTGGATATTGGATACCATGATTCTGCATTAAGCGTGGGACTGTTGAAGGGACGATTGATTGCGATTGATGGTGATTTTCCAGGAGATGAAGAAACTAAGGAAGGCTATCTGCGTTGGAAAAATTTGAGATCAGCTAGACGGGGCCTTTTGACTTTGCTATCACTGAAACGTTTCTTTGAAAAATTATTTGCCATCCCCTATGTCATAATAGGCTGTGATTAATGGCTAGAATAGTCTCAGGTGAAAGAATGGGTTAGTGATTGTCATGAGGAAGTAGCATGATCAGAGCCTGATGATGGCTTAGCGACTTGGAGTTATGTGCTCTGGGATCTGCAACTCGATTTGAGATTGAATAGGTATGACTATAGATATACCTTCTTGAGGTGAGGGTTTTGAAAGAGGGTCTCAAAATGTGCGTCTGAGTGGGCATGAAAGTTGAATAACGAGCTTAAAGTAAGCTTTCAAATCAGTGTCATGATGTAGTGTGTAGATCAATGTAGAACATTTGACTAGAATAGTAATAGTGAATGGGATAGTGAAGTCCTTGCGGTAAATAAGAAAATGAGGGAGATAATATGGTGAGGGGACACCAACGGAGAATGGGTAATTATAGTGAATATAGCCAAAGGAGCACAAGCGTAATGATAATCTGGCTTGAGGACGGTGATGAAAAGGCACAGAATCCTGGAACGAGTGTTACAAGGAGAATTGTGATTGAGGAACTATTCCTTTACATATATGGAGAAAGAATTTACCAAGGTCAAGATGGCGTTTAATACTGAATTAATAACAGAGAAATGAGTAACGTGGTGAGAAGGAGGTAGATGATACTAGTGGACTGTCTATCTTTAACAAGTGAGTTACGTAGGAGACGTGAATAGTGAAACTTCATATAATGAATGAAAGGAGGTGATAAGGGAACTTTATTTGTGTAAGAAGAGGGAGAAGGGGTAGAATTGAGAAGTAGGTTTTTAGGGCCTATGCCTTTGAATACGTGAAGGGATATCTTGTTTATTTGGGAACCGTTGAGGCTGCTCCAGTATGACGGCGTGCCTTTCAACTCTCTACTGAAACAATGCGGACTCATGCGGCCTATGGACTCAATAACGTGCACTGGCGGCCAATTTGGTAGCGGCAGTGGTGGATAATAAGATGATTGGCCACTGGTGGTGGACTGCCAAGAGATGAAGTTGCCTAGGAAGGAAGGCTCTCCACAGTGGATTGATTGGGGTTCGCCAGACGGGGTCTTTTGATTTCACTGACTTCTTGGGAAATGGTTCTGTTGTCCCCTGTTTTATTGGGGAGATGATCAATGAATACAATGGTCTGAAATGAAACAATGGGTCAGAGTTTATCATGAGGAAGTAGTATGATCAGTGCCCGATGATAGCTTAGCGACTTGGAGCTATCAGCTCTGAGATCTGCAACTTGATTTGAGATTGGATAGGTATGACAATAAAAACGACTTATAGAGCAAATGATTCAAAGGAAGGTCTTAAAACGTGCATGAAGGTTAAATGATGAGCTTCGAACAAGCATGAGAAAATTGCCAATATGGAGTGTCGATGTATGATGTGTGAATGAATACTAATAGTTAATAGGACGGTGATATCCTTACGGTAGTAAAGAAATAAGGGAGTGAAGATGGAAGTGAAGGGGCACTGACAGTGAATTAGGTAATAATAGTAAATATGGCGGAAAGTGGACGAATGTAATGATGATCTAGCTCGGGGACAGAGACTAAAAAAGCGTAAAACCTTGGAAATGCAAGACATGAGGGGATTTGGAGTAAGGGTGCTCTTCCTTACGATGGCAGTTAATGCTGAATTAGTGACAGTGGAATGGTAATGTTGTATGAATGGAGTAAAGGATGATAATAGTGTACTGTCATTTTAAGAAGTGAGTTAGCTTGGAGTAGTGATTAGCGACATTTTAACTGTGAATTAAGTAATGAAAGTAATGTGGCTGAAAGTGAACAAGTGTGATGATCTGGCCTTGAGGCCTGAGACAGAACAAATTGTAGAACTTGTAGAGCCAGGAGGAGCAGAGAAAATGAGAGGGAGAGACAGGGGGTGCAGGCAGGAGGAGGAAGCCATGGGGAGGCAAACAGACAGGAGAGGGACAATGGGGAAACAGGGGAGAAGGAAGGGGAGACAATAGCAGGGACAGAAGGCAAAGAGGGGGAGCTGAGACTAGCGTGGAGGTAAGTGATGAGTGAAGAAGGGTTTATAAAGGGGATGTGGGATAGGGCTCCTCCTGCATTTCCAGTTATCAACTGGTTTTATATATATATATATATATATATATATATATATATATATTTATATGTGTATATATATATATATATATATATATTAAAGTAAAGACATTACACAAGAGAGATATGTATAGTTTGAACTATGGTATACCCAGTAGTAACATATGGATTTGAGCGTTGGGCCATAAAGAAATCTGAGCGCCATAGAATTGACGCCTTTGAATTGTGGTTTTGGCGAAAACTGCTTAGAATCCCTTGGACTGCAAGAATATCCAATAATTCAGTACTTCAGGAAATCAAGACAAACTGCTCACTGGAAGCTATGATCATAAGGCTGAAGCTGAAATATTTTGGCCATACCATGAGAAGACAGGATTCCCTAGAAAATACTCTAATGCTGGGAAAGATTGAAGGCACAAGAAGAAGGGGACGACTGAAGCGGAGATGGATAGATGAGATCATTGAAGCGATGAACATAAACTTAATCGAGTTCAGAGAGGCTGACAGATGTACCTGACATGCTGTGGCCCATAGGGTCACGGAGAGTTGGACACGACTGAACGATTAAACAACAAAAAATATTGTACATGCTTTTTTAAATGTTATTTCAGCAAATATTGCATTTTAATGTCTCTTTAACTTAATCTTATGACATTTACATTTGAGATGTTAAGTTATGTAATATATTTAGAATTTTTTTCTTGTTCATGTGTTCAGCTTTTTACTATTTTTTTAAACCCAAATCAAATGCTCCGGCTTTTCTCCACATTACATTTGTTGCTGTGATTTTTTTCCTTTATTCTTCCCACGCAGTTCTTGTGTTATTAATCTGGTTTAATACTGGAGAGGACAATAAGCTTCTGATTTATTGTTTCGACCAAGAAATTACATTAGTACATGTGTTGGCCGGCCCTATATTTGCTATTAAGCCCCTAAAGTAATATAATACAGCCAGCAAAAACCCTTCCACAACACACGTGTTTACAATGACATTATCACCAGGATTAATCATTTGCTGTGTAAGTGGGAGGTGATGGGAAATGTATGTGCTCTTGTAATATTAAGGTCTTGATCATTTATGTTTGTTGATAATTACTTTTATTGTATTTTTTTTGTTTTTGGGGGGGCTGCACTGCTTACAGTTCCCATCTCCCTTTATAATCCTACAGCATAGCCTACCATCTTTTTACAACACTGTCAGCCTTATTAAATTGCAATTCAGCAAATTCTAAAGGGCTCTATATAAGCACAGAGCATATTTTTTTTACAGAAGTGTTTAGTCAGTGAACTTCTATCCAAAAGCAAGGACTTCACTAACTAAACACTTCTGTAAAAAAAATATGCTATGAGCTTATATAGAGTCCTTTAGAATTTGCCGACTTGCAAGTTAATAAGGCTGTGTATTTTTAGTGAAGGAACTTTTAATTTTACTGACTTTCCTAGACAGTAGGAAGGTTTGCCGATTTTACCAGGTAATATACCTGTATATTAATTTATTTGATGTAATTATTTTTTTAAGAATTCCT
Source organism: Discoglossus pictus (assembly GCA_027410445.1). Taxonomy (NCBI): domain Eukaryota; kingdom Metazoa; phylum Chordata; class Amphibia; order Anura; family Alytidae; genus Discoglossus; species Discoglossus pictus. The sequence goes on from CM050168.1 coordinate 41,183,709, forward strand.
TATAAACTCTGTTATACTTCCTAAAATCAAACTTGCTTGGGTCTACCCTCTGTAGCTCATGAATAGACAGACTCTTAGGTACTGGCTGTGTAGTGTCTCATGTTAGCCAATCAGAAACCATGTCTCAGCAATGTGTTTCAGCATGTTGTTGAGACTTTGCCCCTGACATTTTAGTGAAGGAAAGATGTTACATTTCTGCAGTATGACATACACTAACAGGATTAGCATATGTGTAATCCAAGGGCACAAAAGTATTTGCAGTGAAATTCTTTATTATAGTGTATTGTGTAGTATAGCGATTGACATGACAGTAATGCTCCGTGTACATGGGATGTGGGGATTCAAAGCAAGGGAATGAAGATTTGGTGTTAAGTGTATCTGTCTGTTTCTGAGCATGTAAGGGGGGAAGGTATCAAATACTACAAGGGCAAAAACCAGTGAGGCAGCATATCCTCCCTCCCTCCTTAGCATTGTACACACCGAGGCTCTAAGCCAGCAGGAAACTATTAAGGACATCAGGCACATGCAGATATGTCATATCTGCATGTGGCTGGATGTCCTTCATGCTTTCAGTTACTTGGAGCCTGAGAGAGTGTGCTCCATTACTCAGATTCTCCTATCTAGGAGTAGTGGGAAGAAGAGTTGTTGCAAAAGTAAATTTGTTACATATTTCATAAGCATGTGAAGTATTTCCTAAACTACAGAGGGCACTTAAATACTGTAAAAAACATCCTTTCTCTGTATCAAGTGTAGTTCTTTAAAATGGGTTGTTGTAACAATGAGTTTAGTGTTATCCTTTTTCCTATCCATGGAATTAGCTGGAGCATCTAAACAAAGAGAGAGAACAGAGTACTAATCTAAAAATAAATGCACTTCTAAACTCAGTCAAGGGCTTCCCAAAATGTTAGATTCTGCCTAGATTCCTTGAAAGTAAGAATGAATGATAATTTCTGTGGGTGCCAGGTTAAACAGTCAAACTCTGGAAGGGACGGAGTACATTAGGATCAAATGGGTCTTTGTGAGCAATTGTGTGTGTGGCTTATTACAGTAGGAGTGTGACTTATAGCAGTGGTAGGGGTCTCACTTTGTCACTCAACTTTGTGAATTGCTTAAAGTGATATGTACCTGAGCTGGGTTTCAAATGATTCCTTAAAAACGGGCTACTGATTAGTAGAAAAATATGTATTATATTGAAAAGTTGAATGTACTACATATTTATATGCTAGATACTGATATGTGGATGTGCACACCCCTAGGAAGCTTCCATAAAGTGTACCCTGCAGGGCACAGTGTGTGTGACCTCTAAAGGAAATGATGGTTGGTGGGGTCACATCTGAAATTGCCCATAAGGAGACAGGCAGAGAGAAAAAAAGCAGCAACTGACAGATTGTCATATTTCAGTCTACTTCCTCCTGATTGGCCAAAACAATTTTTTTTGTATACCAGTTTAGCCTGGGTTTGGGTGTTAACCCTAAGTTTCAACTGACTTCAGATATTTTGCTAACTTCAAGGTATAAGTGTTTAAATGCTTATTTTGGTATTTTTCATGCAAACATTTTTTTCATACACTATTAATTCTTCTCTATCAGATGCACTCATAATCCTGCTCACTTACATATCCCTTTAATGGAAGGTGTCAGTGAAATTTTTATCTTTCTAAAACCATTCTTTTTTTTCTCTCTCCCTCTCTGTCACTTATTGACTTATTATGACCACTAAAACGTGCCTAGTTTCCCAGTTATTTTATTTTTAAATGAAATCTTTTTAGCATTTTAGTTGATAATACTGATATGCCTGTGTTGTGAATGTCTATATTTTGGCTTCCGACTGCATGCTTTTTCACTGATGGATTGAACACCACTCTAGTTCAAGAAAACTGTACATTTGTAAACAAATTAACAAAAAGCACCATAGATCCAGTCTGGCACAACATGTTAAATGTAATAAATAAAGACCAAAATATTTAAAATCTACCAAAATAAATGTAAGTGTTAGTCTTAGCAGCACAGGAACAAATCACTGCACAATCTCAAAACTCCAAATATTTGTAAACACGCCACGCGGGGTATGCAGAACATGTGGTTTGCTATTTAAAAGCATATATTTATGTATAATAAGTGCCAAAAACATGCAGATATATTTCTATTTTTATATTGTACAGTATATCGGTTATTGTGTATGTACTGCTCCAAATAAGAACTAATTTACTACATGCAGATTCAAAAAATATTATTCTACATATATTTTAGTTGATATATCTTGAATTTTCCTTGATTAGGCACTATATGGATTTTACTCCTCACACTCTCACCTTTACAGGTCAGTTTGTTTTCATTTTATGCTGTTTTTCTGTCGTGTTTGACTCTCTGTGATCCTATGGACCGCAGCATGTCAGGTCCATCTATCAGCTGCCTCCTCTCTGAGATCCCTCAAGCTCATGTCCATTGCTTCAATTACTTGATCTATCCATCTCCACCTCTGCTGCCCCCTTCTTCTGGTGCCTTTCCAGCATCAGAGTCTTCTCTAGGGAATCCTGTCTTTTCAGGATATGGTCAAAATATTTGAGCTTTAACCTCATTATCAAACCTCCCATTGAACAGTTTGGGTCAATATCCTGTAGTATGGATTTACTGCAGTGGTTCTGAACCTGTGGGTCGCAACCCCTTTGGGGGTCAAATGACAATTTGCCAGGGGTCACCTAGAACCATAAAAAATGCGTTTTTTTGTCTATTATAATCTGTAATTTTACTGTTAGGGGTCACCGCAACTTCGGACATTTTATCAAAGGGTTGCGGCACTAGAAAGGTTGAGAACCACTGATTTACTGGATCTTCTTTCAGTCCATGGAACTCTAAGCAGTTTGTTCCAACACCACAATTCAAAGGTATAAAGTCTACACAATTTTTACATGTGCAATTGGACACCAAACATTGCTTGTGCTAAACATGGTATCTAGCATTAAAACACAAGGTGTAAATCACATTAGCATGTGAATAAAACAGCTACTCACACTAGAGTGTACATAGAAGTGCTACTCAAGTGCCAAACATTTTCTGAAAATTCAATCTAAAGGAAATGAAGGGGAACCTACTCTAAACTGGCAGACAGGCCATCACTTACAGCAAAATTAGGCATGACAATGCATGGTAGAGAAGGTCACTGGAGGCCGCCACATCCTTTTCCCCTTTACTCAATAAACCACACCACCTTTGGAAAAAATCAGGCCACAGCCACCTTTATTAAACAGCTGTCAAAACGACAAACACATAACTAGTCACATGACCAACAACAAGGTTCAGGCGCCAGCAGTTGCTGCCAGGTAAGGCCCCTTATGGAGGCGTTCTTTTGCCTACTAACCTTAAGTAGACCGGGTTCAACCCCCTCAGGAGCGGCACTTAAGCCAACTCCTAAACCAGGCCCCTGGTCTCTCCCCAACTTAGGCTCCTGGCAGTAAAGTGCCCTCTGCTACCTCTGTGACAGTTAATAGAACAAATAATTAACTTTATATGCCATGACTTTAAAGGGTAGGGAGTGTGACAATTTACTCCATAACAGTAGCTGTTATCGCTTTTGTTGTTGAGGTTCCTTCCTTCCTATCTGCTACTTGCCCAGCTAGGTCATGCCTTCTTTGGTCCATTTTGTGTCCTCCAAGGGTCCCTGGATTGGTCCTGGACTCAAGAACATAAGCCAGGATTTCATTGCTATGTTCAGGTTAGGTAATCAGGTTGACCAACCCACAAACTGCGTCACTTAATCCCAGCAGGAAAACCCTGCCTAAATTCTGCGCTCCATGACCATCAATGCCAATCGCTAACTTAATACAGATAAAAATAATTGGTCGCCTCTGCTCACACAGAAAAACGAGAAATTAATAAGTGGACCATAAAACAATCTGTCAGCTTATTTCAAGTAAATTTTATAAGATTTCGGGTTTTAAAATTAAACTGAACCAGCAAAAGAAAGACTGAAATACTAGTTCACTTTTATCATAGGACTATTTTTCAGCTTCTCACTCGGATAACTATTTCCCATTTCTGGCCCATCTCTCAGCATCCTTGTTGTTGTGCTTCCACCTCATGACTTTCGTTTCATCTCAGACCCTGAGAGTCTGATGGAGAATTTCTTGCTCGCCAGGCTGGAGAAATGGTTTACAGATTACTGCTGAACATTTCATGTGGATTCAGCGCTCTCACTAATTCTACATCAGATGCACAACTGATTATCACGGGCAAAGCATTGAGGCAGGATATATGGTGCTGTCTCCATGCCAACCTATATATATGTGTATTAAATCAAACAGGTGGAAAGAGGTAGTTAAATAAAAAAAACTCACAAACATAAAATATGTGTCAAAACAGTATATTTTCTGTAGAAAAATCTGTTAATGTCTCCTATAAAATGTAATGATAGCTGAAGCAGTGCATGGGCTCCGCTTATAGTTAGGTTGATAGGTACAGGATTATGTGATAGTAGGCAAAGTCAACATTGCCAAAAATAATTAATGTGAAGAGATATAATTAAATTAATAATTCCTTACTTTACAATAATGAGTTGCCTGCTAGGGAAGATGAACAACTGTGGAGATCAGCAGACAGCTCGCTCTCTCTTTTTATCAATCGCAACAGGGTGATGAACGGGTTCTTTGTCTAATCTGGTTTGTGACAGTTTTGGCATTATTAGAATTTTTTTTATAAATACCTGACAGGATCTATTAGGTGCCAGAGAGACGTTATATTCTGCAATGCAAGTGTAGCAATAAAATAACTTACTGCAGACAGCATCACTGTCTTATCCTATCTATAACAGTTTATACCTGTTCTCTGTTTGTTTAATAAATTGTGGTGCCTCTACTGAACTATGGAGGCATCCATGATACATTAGTTTGTGCGAGAGGGGAGGTCATAGTTCTGGAGATCAATGCTTATGTTTCTGATGCAAGCAGCATGTTTTGGGACCTGTGAGGGTAAAGTGGGTGGTGTTAATTTTCATCCTCAGTCAGTCCGACTCTGTGGGACCCTATGGAGTCACATCTATCGTTATGTCTCTGTCGTGCTTATCCATAAGATTATCTTGGCAAAGATACTGGAGTAGGTTGTCAGTTCCTTCTCCAGTGGACCATCATCATGGGTGACCCTACATGGCATAGCTCACAGCTTCACTAAAGTACACAAGCTCCTTCACCACACAAGCAATCTAGAAGGGGAGGTGTCCATTTTTAAATATTTTTTTTTTTTGCGTCATTTCCAACTCTCTGTGACCTCATGGAGCGTAACACACCAGGCATATATTTATGTCCATGGTCATGCTGACCTACTTGGTATTCATTGCAGAGATACTGGAGTGGGTTGCCCGTTACTTCTCCAGTGGGTCACAGCATACAGCTCCTGCTATTCCTAGGAGGTCTCCCATCCAAGTACTGACCAGGCCCAACCCTGCTCAGCCTCTTGGTTCCCTGACTGGAAACAAACCCAGGTCACAGCAGTGAAAGCACAGAATCCTTACCAATGGACCACCAGGGAACCCTGTGTGCCAATTTTAGTCACATCCAAAATTAAAGCTCTTTGATTTCCCCTTGTTCCTCCTCCCCTACCCCTCCCTCTATTGATAAAAACACTCCCATGATTCCGCTATGAGGAAAATAATGTAACAAATACAAAACTGATTATTTTACTCATAAACAGAGTCTTCAAATATTTCTGAATTTCTCCCCAAAATGTTTTATGTCCATATCCATGGCTTATACAGTTGCTAATTATATTAGTTTGTTACATATATCACAAACAAGTACCTTTTTTCTTGAAGCGCAGTAGTCCTTTAATAAATCAAAAGCTGCATTGCTATTTTCTAAAAACATTTTGCCCATTTTCAAATCAAATTCTGAACCTATCCTCTTATGGTAGCGCAGAACAAGGCAGCAGCAGTGGCGGTGGGAAACCGCAATATAGCGCTACCGATATTCCGGTGCCATATCATAGAGTCATGGCCTAAGTAAACTGTTAGGGTGAGGATTGTGGTTAGGGTGAGGGTTGGGGTTAGGGTTAGTTCAAGGGTTAGGCTAACATTATAAGCTTAGAACGTCTCTCACATATTGGCAGCACCGGAAAAATATTGGCAGCGCCATCTAGCTGTTGGAGGCCACACTGCAGCTGCGGACCTGTCCAGACAATATAACAGGATAGATCCCAAATTATTTAAATAAGCATCATGTAAATATGGTACATATATAGCAATAAATGTACGGGTTCCCTGGTGGTCCAGTGGTCTGGATTTAGTGCTTTCACCGCTGCAACCTGGGTTTTATTCCAGTTAGGGAGACCACCTAGAAATACCAGGAGCTGTATGCTGGAAATGGCAACCCACTCCAGTGTCTCTGCTATGAATGTCAAATGGATCAGCATGGTGTGTTGTGGTCCATTAAGTCATGTAGAGTCAGCCACAACTGAACAACGCAAACACACATAGCGATAATGTTTTATGGTCTTGATTGTAAGCACATAAAGACCTATAAACAAGGGACATAAGACACCATTATAGTCTTATATTTATATATACTCCCTTGAAGAATGACACTTGAAAACAGGCAAAATATTTTTTGAACTTAAGACATAAATAATACATCCTAATGTAATCATTAGCTGCCATTGTGTTTCTACAGGTGGGAGGTAAATGCAGAGGAAGCTTTCATCTGCACATGGAAAATTAGGCAACTAGATCTACCAGTGCATTCAAACTAGCATTAGTTTATAAGTGCAGACCTGCCCATAAAAGCAAACTCAGGTCCTTTCCCTCCTCCCCTATGCAAAAGATTGGCAGCAGCAGTGCCGCCGCCAAATGCTATATGGCGCTGCCTGATTTTTGGAATACTGCTGCACATTGCATATAAGGTGCGTCGACAGAAGAGTCCTGGAGAGGCGTGCCCGAGGCCCTTGAGGGCCTACTGCCAGCAACGAACATGGCTTCGCTGTCGATTCAGTACCAGCCTATTTGCGCTTCGTCGGAGGGGGGAATAATTATAGGCCTTCCCTGAAATTGGACGGCGCCATCTAGCAGCTACTTACTGACGCTGCAGCTGTCAGTGCTGGCGATTTCTCTGGCTCACACAACCGGATAGATCCTAAACCCACAGTAAACAAATATTTGGATATATAAGTTATACATTTATTTTTTTAGCCCTAATCATGTTGTTCAGATATGTCCAACTTTCTGTCACCTCATGGACTGTAACACAAGAATACTGGAGTGGGTTCCCAGTTCCAATTCCAGTGGGCCACTGCATCCAGCTCCGGGTATTCCTAGGTGGTCTCCCATCCAAGTACTTACCAGATCCAACCCTTCATGGCTTCAGGGGGATGTGACCTTTTGGTTCCCTGACTGGAATCAAACCCAGGTTGCAGCAGTGAAAGCACTGAATCCAGAACACTGGACGACCAGGGAACCCACGCTATATATTTAGAACGTAATAAAATATAATACAGTATCCAATTTCCTTCTTTTATCTGCTTATATGTCACTGTGGAATCTACTATGTCAAGTGATCTACTTCCTGTGGTGGGAGGAGACTGCAAAAGCAGAGATCAAGCTTCTGTCTGCACAGTGGGAATATGGAAGCTACAACTGTCACTGATCTAATGCAAAGGATTAATGCAAAGCTCAATAGTTTACAAGGAAGCCCTGTTGAGACAAAAGCTGCAAAAAGCAGCCATGTAAACAAAAAGGAAACCTGAATATAATTGCAAATAAAAGTAAAATATTTAAAGGCCGTTTTTATTTATACCTTCTATAAACATTTTGAGGTCCTTTCCCCCTTCCCTTACACAAAAGATTGGCAGCAGCAGTGCCACCGCCAACCGCTAGATGGCGTTGCCAATTTTCTGAATGCTGCTGCACATTGCATATAAGGCGTGCTAACAGAAGAGGACTTGAGCTATGAGAGCCGCGTCCGAGAGCCGAGTGCCTGCGCCAAACATAGCAATGGCCTTGCTGTCGATTCAGCGCCGTCGAGTTGCTCCACGTCAGAGGGAGGAATAATTATAGGCCTTCCCTGAAACTGGACGGCGCCATCTAGGGACTACTTGCTAGCACTGCAGCTGTCAGTGCTGGCGATTTCTTGCGCATACACAACGAGATAGATACCATTTTAAACACATTTCATTATTAACAAAAAATTTAAATAAAGGACCTCAGTGGTTCAAGAAAAAATACACTTTTTTGTCAGATATGTACCAAACTAAATATGTACCATTGACATAAAACATGTTGAAGGGAAATCTGAATTTTTGTAGATTTTGTATATGAGCACAGGAATCAATTTTGTGTTGGTTACATCACTTCAGATCTGGATGATGGGCGTGTGTGTTTGTAATTATGAGTGGAGGGAGGGTGGGAAAAGAGGGAACAACAGAAGTCCAGAGCATTTGGCTGATAACGAATACAGAAAGGTACACTCTACCCCTCACTGGCCCAGAAACAGGAAGATTGCATAACATCCTAGTTAATGGGTGTGTGTGTTTGTAGCTATCAGTGGAGGGAGGGGTGCAAGAAGTCTTGAGTCTTTGTCTTAGAGTCATCATCATTTATTTTTTCCAATTAAAAACTAGCTGTATGACTTTTTCCTGATTAATTACACTCTTAGACCTAAAGTTTTCAAACATATATTTTATTATATTGTGCAGCAGCCCTTACACAAAAATAAAATAAGAATGGGATTCCAGCTGCTCTTCTCATAGGTGAGTTAAATATTCTACCTTTCCTCATTCACTCCCGTGCCTTTTTCAGTAAGTCTCTTCCTGTTTCTCCAGCCCCAGCCTTGAAGTCTATAGGTTTAACACTTTTAGCCCCATTTTATTGGCATGAGAAACGCTCAGATCCAGACAGCTGGCCGCTCGGTGCTCAGGAGGCAGGACTCATATGAGCTGTTTGATATTTTATGTGGCCAAATGTTTATTTGAGTCAGCCCCCACTCAGAAGACCAGCATTTGCTGTCAGTGCAACGGCCCATTAATCTGCTTGGCTGAAGGACGGAGAGGTGGGAGAATGTCCAGCACTGAGCTGAGCATGCAAAGGAACAAGGCCAGAATATGGCTCATCTGGTATACTACACTGGCGCAGGCCTGTGGGCACCAGGGCAATGAATCAAGTACAGCAGAGATATATAGCCATGGAACTGCCTTGTGGGTATAAAATATGGGCACCAAGAATATGGCTATCAATTCATGTCATTGTCCTGTGGGTATCCAGCCTGGCACATGGCCATGCTGGATCAAGTGCTGGTATTAAGAGCACAAGCTGCTTCGGCTTTCCTCTGCGATGATGCATTATGGGTATCCAACCATGGCATAGCCTCAATAAATACAAAATCCATGGCACCTAGCAGTTAGGACTGGGCACAGACAGAGACGACTTGCAAGGTGACTGGCTGTTACTGTGCAGCTGTGCCACCATCTAGGCAGAGCACATGTGGCGTGCAACTAACCATGGTATAGATTGTGGGCATCAAGGGTGACATCAGGTGAGGGAACCAGCCAGGAAATATCAGTCTATCAAAAAGTGATTCTCTGAATACCACCAACAAACTCAATTTATATATCACTTACATCTTCTCTCTTTCTCCTCCTGTCTCACTTTGCTCATCATGCTCTCTTTCTCTCTCTATTTATGTCTGTGTATTGTTGCTTCCCTGTCTGCTTGTCAGTGTCTCTTTAAAAATTGTTCTTTATTTCTCTTTTTACGTTCCTGCTTTTTCGTGCTTCGTCTCTCTTTCTTCCTCCCTTTGCTTCTTCCTTTTTATAACCTTTCTTTCTCTCTCATCTATTCCCTTCTATCACCATCTCTTCCTATCAGTTTATTTAACTCTCAATTTCTTCTCTCGCCATCACATTTTCCTTCATCTCTTCGCCTATATCTTTCTTTCTCTCTCCATCTCCTCTCCTTTTTATCCTTTCCTCTATCCCTTTCTTTCTCCATAATATTCTCTCTCCATCTCTTACTTTCTATCTCTTCTTCTCTCTCCATTCCTTTTTCTCTCTATCTCTAACTTGTTCTCTATTTCTTTCACTCTTCTTTATGCCTTTCTCTATCAATTTCTCCCCCGCTCTCTCCATCTCTTCCTTTGTCTTGTCCGATATCTTCATCTCTTCCTCTCTCCAATCCTTTTTCTCTCTATCTCTGACTTGTTCTCTATTTCTTTCACTCTTCTTCTTTATCCCTTTCTCTGTCCATTTCTCCCCCTCTCTCTATCTCTTCCTTTGTCTTGTCCGATATCTTCATCTCTTCCTCTCCCCATTTATTTTTCTCTTCATCTCTTCCTCTCTTTCCATCTCTCCCTCTATCACTTTCTTTCTCTCTCCATCTCATCTCCATTTTCTTCGTTGCATCTCTTCATCTCTATCTCTTTCTTTTCCATCTCCTCCTTTTTTACCATCATCTCTTATTAGCTCATTTCCTCTCTCTCTTCATCTCTTCCTTTTATGCTTCAATTCTTTAATTTGGCTTCCATTTGTTTCTCTCTATCATTCAATGTACCGCTAAATCTCTTCTTCTCATTACTTTTCTCTTTTGTCTCACTTCATCTCAGCCTGTGTATCGTATTGATCTCTCTTTTCATCTGTTCTTCACTTTTGCTTTCCTTATTCCTCTCTTCATTTCTGTTTTCCCCCCTCACTTTCTTTATCCTTCCCTTCTTTCACTCTACCTTTGTTCTTAACATCAATATATCATGCACATTTTTATGTCATTGGCCATTAATCAGTAAGTACTATAGAGGGCCACTGTGATGGTTCAGCTTTCTCAAGTCAGGATCAGTATAAACAAATAGCCAGTCGTCCACTGACAGACCAACAACAATTAGAAGCTGCACGGTCATCGCCACTTATGTCTTGTAAAGTCTTTCCGCTATCTGTTCAGCCTTATCTTCCAAGATTTCAGATGATCCTCCTGCTTGATGGGCAGGTAATCAAAAATAGTTGTCTGTTATAAAGGTGAAAATAGCAGTTCAAGGTATGGCAGTGAACTAATCTTTTAAAGAATTTGATTAAAAAAGAATGATTGCTGTTAAATACCAAACCTATATTTTATGAATGCCATAGCACCTATAGACATCATATATAGCTTAAAGGACCACAATACAATGATAAAATATATAGGTTAGAGTCTGACTAAGAGCATAATTAAGGAAAGAGACAAAGGGGAAAGGGGGAAGAGACAGAGGGGGAAGGGACACAGGGAAGGGAGGAGGGGAAAGAGACAAGGGGATAGGGGGAAAGAGACAGAGGAGGACATAAACACAGGGGAGGAAGGAAGGGGAAAGCGACATAGGGGGGAAGAGACACAGGGGAGGGAGAGGGGAGAAGAGACATGGAAGGGAGAGGGGGAGAGACACAGGGGAGGAAGATGGTGGAAGAGACAAAGAGGATGGAGAGGGGGGAAGAGACATAGCAGAGGGCGGGGGAGGAGACACAGGGGAGGGAGAGGGGGGAAAGAGACACAGGGGAGGAAGAGGGGGAAGAGACACAGGGGAGAAAGATAGGGGAAGAGACAAAGAGGAAGGAGAGGGGGAAGAGACACAATGGAGGGAGGGGAGGAGACACAGGGGAGGGAAAGGGGGGAAATAGACACAGGGGAGGGAGAGGAGGGAAAGAGACACAGGGGAGGGTGGGAAAGAGATTCAGGGGAGAGGGGGAAACACATGTGATATTATACCATCATTTATGATGGGTAAACTACTAGTAACAATATAAAACACCACCATAAACTCCTAAAACAAGTTAACCAAAATACAACTCTCTCTTATAACAAAATGGATGGGCGGGTCGGTATTGCACTCGTGGTTAGCTGGGGCAAAAATACAGAATGGTGGGAATTGAACCTATATAAGGCTCCTCCCCCCAGCCAGCCACTTCCTCTCACTATCCCGGTCCTGCTGGATCAAGGGGCTTCTCCCCCCAACCTAGGGAACCTGGGGGGGGGGGGGGGGGGGACATAGCCCTTCATGATCCAGCTCTTTTAGAAAGTAATTAACAAAGACACTATGTTTTCCTCTATTCATAAATAAAATCTTGAAAAACAGATTTTCTCTAGAAAAGTTCTTAGATCCATGGCTGACACAGCTACTAATGTTGTTAGTTTCCCACATACATCACAAACAAGTGTAATTTTTCTTGAAGTACAGTAGTCATATTATGAGCAACTTAAATGTTGCAGCTTTCATGAATCGTATGCATTTTTAAGGTAGCATAAACAACTTTAATTTAAGAAACTGCTGCTTTCCCCTAATCCCGTCTATTTCAATCTGTAGCACGAAGCGCAGCTTATTTCCTAGGTTGTGCAAGGAAAATTGTGCAGTAAATAGGCAGCAGAAAGTCAGTTGCAGCCTGTGCCATAGTCTCAAAAAGATGGGAGGAGCTCAAGCCTAAACATGGGGAGAATAAACTAGTTTCAGGGACACTTTTCTCACAAAAGATATATATTTTTTTAAATAACAATTATTTCTTCATAAGATTTTAAAAGTTATGTAACACGGAAAGCCTCCTGGTGCCGGGCGCACACCACAACCCACTAACCCTCTAACCCTAGCCCCCTAACTCTAAGCCCCTAACCCTCTTACCCTAACTCTAACCCCCTAAACCTCACTTCCTAACCCTAAGCCCCTAACTCTAACCCCCTACACCACTTACCGTGCCTAACCCAAACCCTAAAGGGCTAACCCTAACCCAAAAACCCCTAACCACTTACCGGGAACTTAGACACAGCTAGATTGGGACGTCAGCGGCGTGCTAGCCATCACTTCCCGTGCCTACATATAACAGGAAAGTGAAATTCTAATATTTAACACATACCGTATATACTCGAGTATAAGCTGACTTTTTCAGCACATTTTTTTATGCTGAAATAGCCCCCCTCGGCTTATACTCGAGTCAAAAAAAATTATCCTCCTCTTTCTCCCTATAATCCTCCTCCCGCCCCTCATTATCCTCCTCCCCCTTATCATCATCCTCCTCCTTCTCCTCCTTCCCCCCCTTATTATCATCCTCCTCCTTCTCCTCCTTCTTACCTCCTTATCATCATCTTGTTTGCCCCATAACCTCCTCCTTACTACACCTTCTCCAATCCCTATCCCCCCTTCGCCTTACTTGCTACTATCCTCCTTACTTGCTACTATGCTCCGATGAGCTGATGCTGATCCTGCCGTCGCAGCACGTCTTCTTTACTGCCATATGCTAATGACGTGACGTCACTTGAGCGTCACGTCATTAGCATATGCCAGTATAGAAGACGTGCTGTGGAGTTAGGATCAGCATCAGCTCATCGGAGCATAGTAGCAAGTAAGGAGGATAGGGATTGGAGAGAGTGTAGCAAGGAGGATGTTATGGGGGAAACAAGATGATGATAAGGGGGGAAGGAGGAGAAGGAGGAGGATGATGATAAGGGGGGAAGGAGGAGGTTGATGATAAGGAGGGGAGGAGGAGAAGGATAATGCGGGGGAGGAGGAGGATGATGATAAACGGGGGAAGGAGGAGAAGGAGGAAGATGATGATAAGGGGGGGAGGAGGATGATAAGGGGGGAAGGAGGAGGATGATAAGGGGGGGAAGGAGGAGGATGATAAGGGGGGAAGGAAGATGATAATCAGGGGGGAAGGACCCTCTTTTCCACCCTCAGCTTATATTTGAGTCAATACCTTTTTACCATTTGTGGTAAAATTAGGTGCCTCGGCTTATACTCGGGTCAGCTTTTACTCGAGTATATACGGTAATCAGTTAAATTGACTTGTCTGTTTTATCTAATGTTGTAAATGCGAGCAGGTTTTAAACAGTATAGCTTTTTTGTATGACAAAGGATATTTTAGTGTGTGCCCAAAGATAGCCTTTAAGCTGTCAGTGTCTCTTTCCATCAAACACAGATTTGGGTGTGTCAGCTACAGTAAAAAAGCAAGTAAGCAATTTCTTTATACTGCTCAGTAACTCAGATGGTGCAGGTTCCTGACACTTGCAGCCTTATTAAATTGCAATTCAGTAAATTTAAAAGGGCTCTATTTAAGCACATAGCATATTTAATTTACAGAAGTTTTTAGTTAGTGAAGACCTTGCTTTTGGATAGAAGTTCCCTAACTAAAAACTTCTGTAAAATATGCTGTGTGCTTATATAGAGCCCTTTTAAATTTACTGAATCGCAATTTAATAAGGCTGTTAATTTGTGTATAGGAGGATCTCACCTACAGGGACCACCATGGTTATAGTTAGATGGGGGATTGCCCGGGATAGTGCATGGGAATCCCTGGCATCCTCCCGCTCAGAGCGTGTGGGAATACCTGGGGTTCCACCGACTTATAGCGCGTAATTGGAGGAATCCCAGGGCTCATAGTGGTAGCGGGATATAGATAGAAGGGTCACAAACTCCCTGTATTATTTTTTTTTACTGATATTTAGCCCCTTTCCTGCATTTGCAAGGGGTTTATAGAGATAGATAGGGTAAAGAGAGGATGTTAGGAATAATGTAGTGTTGCTATGTATTGCTATGGAGCCTATGGAGCTTCAGGTTCAGTGTCTCATGTGAGCAGGATGCGTGCACATCTTAGGGCCAGAGCTGCGGTACTCAAAGAAGTACTGTGGGGCACCATGACTGGCCTTCACTGGAAACGCTAAATATTCCAATATTAGACATCACCTCAATATTAATCTTTTGCTCCCCAATGTTACGGCAGTCAGCCCACATCCATACATGTTTCCTTGGCTACAAGAGATTTTTTTGCTATACCATCACTTTAACTGCTTCTACGGCGCTCAGCAAAGGCTTTCAAAGCCTTTTGCGAGTGGTCTTTGGTACCAGTTATATTGACTTCATTTGTTTCCAATTACGGCATTGCCCTGGTTTATGAGTGATCCGTAAAAGTGGATTAGCATATGGTTTGGGCATAAAAGTCTTACGGAGTAACTCGTCAAATTGTGTCTTTTTTTAATATTTGTTGCACCATATGGTGCACCTCAAAGAAGAACAGATTAAAAACTATTCTAAACATTTGTAATATTTGCGTTTCATTTTTTATAACTAATCGCACCAAGCCACCAACTGCGCACTGCAACTGTCAGGTATGTGTCTAGAACTATGGTTTGACTTGGGGAGCCTTGGCCTTGGGGAGTTGGCTGAGTGGAGGTGACTTTCCTGCATACGGAGACTGGAGTAAGTGAATAAAGATTTTTAACATTGGCTCAGCGAACCATATCTGGATAGTACGGCAGACATAATCTAGCTGCCACCGGCCGCCTCTTGTAATTGAAGCTGCCGTGGGCTGGAAGGTCAGGGGTTTGTTAGCCAGCCATTGAAAGGTCACGCTCAGATGTTTCTCTGTATCGACCTAAACTGAGATTTATCACTTTGGATTCTAAACTTAATTAGAAAAGTCACTTGCTAGCATGCTGTGTGAGTGATATATATTTATATTTACACAGGTACCTTGAGAATCCAGGAGAGATAATGTGCACAGCAGCCCACTCACACATAGGAGCACGCACTGAAACATATGAGTGTGCAAATACACTGACTTATATAGCCTGATACAAATACACACACATGACACACTGATACATGCAAACACACATACATGCAAAGACACATACAGTATGTATGTACACAATGCAAACACACACTGAAAACATTATACCACACAAACATACATGAACACATTTGTGCATAGCACTAAATATATACATGCAAACAAAAAAAGTAATTAAAAAATTAGATTTAAAAAAAAGAAATGTAACCAAATTTGGAAAAATAGTTGAATTAGCCTTTTGCAAATGCTTCCAAAACAACTGCAGCTGCAATTTGAATGTTCTTTATGATAATTAATATTTTTTCAAAATCCATCTGTTTCATTGGCTACATCAGTGGAGGGCAACAGGCGGCTCGGGGGGCTCACGCAGAACTCATGTGGCCCCCAGCCTGTTTCCTGGAATGGAACTTACTCTTGCACTCCAAAACCCATATACTCATTATTTATGGCCATATTACTAATAAATCTACCTCTACCCCTCTCCTACATTATTGTATCAAGTTTAAAAAACAAAGCTAAACACACATTGTGCTGCCTGTTTAAGGACTCAGGAGCCATATATGTGGCCCATCAAGTGAAGTTGTCCATCACTGGCCTATATTTACATATCTATGGTACTTTATTGCAGTCAGATATGGTTTCATTAGTTGGCTCTCTTGTGTCTCACATAGAGGACTCTGCTGAGACAAGCTACATTCTATGTGAACATTTTGCCTTAATGCTCATGGTAAATGCATAATTGTAAAAGCATTTAGCAAAGATTTAGGCAAATAGTGACCATTAGGGGCTATTCATATGCCCCCACGACTTCTGTGAAATGTGCTCCTCTTTACCATCATAGTTATTTACTCTGTCCACAACTGGCATATGACTCCCTATTTTGCACAGAAAAATATCTTCCCCCTCATTATTTATTCCTCTATTCCTGTTACTCTTAACTTTTTTGATATGGGGACGGTTGGTCATCTTCGAAAGCTCATAGGGATGGCCTTTGACATCCTTAACAATTTAAATTGGGTAACATTACACGCAGACAAGTTCCTCAATAATCTTCCTACAACTGTGACTAATATTATTGGTATGTTTAAAGTGTTAGGCTTACATTATCCCTTTTTGCTTGTGAGCACCAACAGATAAGGTCTTAGGGACCAATAAAGGTCAAGGATTACTTACTGAGAAACACTGCTCTATTCAATGGTGATTCACCTATTTGTCTTCCAGAGTGTTATTACAAATGTTGCTATATATATATAGAACAAGTTAAAAGGCGCTTCATCACATTTCCTATTCCTCACTCCTTAAAGGGCCACTGAGCTCACTGTGAGTGCTCTTCATGGTGTGAAAGAGCACAAGATTGTATGTTAAAATGATCTTTGTTTAACTACATCAATAATAGCTAAAAATCACTACATAAAATTCAGTTAAACTAGGTCCTTTATCAGGATATTTATAAAAAATATTGTACTACCCATTTAATACATTATTGAAAAAAATGTACTGCTAGTAATGATTTGAATCTTAGAGGTAGTCCAGAAAAAAATTCAGATGGTTCAAAAAAACATAGAGAATTACAGATTTAGAAGGATCATTCTTCACTTGAAATTTGTTGCCAATCACTGCTCTTGCAGAATGGATTGAAGAAGAGACCATCAGTTGGAGAAATCACTGTGCAAACTCTGGGTTCTGTTCTATTAGAAGGTCGCAAATGCCTCAAACTCACAAATTTGATTGGAGGTATTTTTTTAAGTACATGTTTAGATGTATTCTATTTACTCCAGCTCACAAATTCCAAACTCGTAAACCCTGGCTTTTTAAGTCTGATTTAAGGGGGGATGATCATATGATCTGTCATCGTGGCATCAGTAAAACATGGAGTTTATATTTAAACTTCATTAAGAGACTACAAATTAGTGTCGAGAAGTAAATGTTGCGATCAGACTCGCAATCCAGCAACATAGAAATCAATAAAAATAATTAAAGCAACTGTTCTAGTCCATGTATTAGCCCATTAAGTTCCAATTCACACAAAAAACCCATAAAAAATTGAATTGCATATGTGTGGGTTTAATTCTAATGTATTTCTATGCTTTACCATATTTTTAAAGTACAGTATTACATGTTTATTAGCTGTTAAGGTTCTAATAATTGATTGAAAAATGCCTTGCGAGTCCTATTTAGATACTTTTTTTCAGTTGCGAGTCAGACTTTATTTGCGATCTAGTGCTCCGGACCTAATAGAATATCGATTTTGTGTAACTTAAATTATTTAGAGCTCGTAATATTCAAACTTTGCTAAAGGCCAGTTGTGATTGTGCGTGGGGAACTCGTAATCGGAATGTGAGTAGCTAATAGAATATGTGGCAATTTTCAGAGTGGTTTTAAGTGTGTGTAACTTGAACAATTGGCCAATATAATAGAATATGGCCCTCTGTTGGTAACTAAATCTACATTTTATACTTCATTTGAGATCTGTATTTAGTACGTATAAACACACATATACACGGACCCATCCATAAAAAGTTGGCGATAATAATAAGGTGGGTTGCTATAGGAATGGTCAAATCTGTTAGACTACAAGTGATTTCAGACCAAATCCATAATCCTCCTGTCAAGCCCAGGAGGGTCTCCACAACTGAACTTTTGGGGGAACCTGGTATCTGAATCATGATTATTCATAATCCCAGTCTGTGGACTTGCTAAGAAATATGACATGATGGTGCTATGTGTAATGTACGGTAGGTCTCAAAAGTAATGTTGGTGTCACTAAATTATGTGTATTATACAGAGCAGTGTGTGTGTGTGGCCTTATGGATGCAAAGGGGATACACAGGCATGTTTTGTGTCCACATGCTGCATTTTCAGAGAGTTTAGTGAGGTGTATTGCCAGGGTCTCTGGGCAGGTGTGTGGTGCTTGGTCATAAGGGAATCCAGTGCAGCATGGAAGAAAGGCCTCCATATTGCCATGTTCCTGCCATAAATGTATCTAACCTTGTGGCATCTCTGACGGTGTGGCGCAACAAGTAACTTGTTTACCTACTAGCATGTATAGATCAGAAGAAGTAAGATGCTAAACAGGAAGACAATGGCTCTCTAATTACCCCCTAGAGAGAGTACGAAGCAGGAAAGAGAGCACTTTGGGAAATCTTAGTCGTTCAGGCTCCTAAGCTCAGTGGGGGATAGGCATCTAATAACCCTGACCTCAAGGAAATTCAAAGATATGGGAAGATTAATTCATCGTGTGTGATTGGTTACTGTATGATTTAAATATGTTGCATTGTTGCCAAAATAAATGCTACACTAAAGTAATGGTGTTGCTGGTTTGATTTGTCCTGTTTCTGATGTTTTCATCGAAAATGCTGAGTGCCGAGAAGAATATAAACGTCACCACCTGCAGATTGCTCCTATAAGCTACACTTGGAGAATTAGGGGTGTACTGAGCCCCTTAAATCTCGATTGTGACAGAGCAACAATTCCCCTTAACAACAGTTTCTCAGCAGGGTCTACAGACCATCACCATGTATCAGGAAACTAATCCAATTAAGCAGGAATTTTGCCCAAACAGTTAAAAGACATCACTTGTACAGATATTTAGTCTTTATTAAGCATATGAAGAATAAATTATGTACATAATTTAAATATAGTTTTAAATACATCAAAAATATTTTTTTTCTAATTAGCTTATAACATATTATAATTGTCAAACCACGAATCGTCGTAATAACAAACAAACAAAAAAAAAACAGTCGCGCAATTAGCCGTAGGCGCTCATTGCGAGGCATGCGATGAGCGCTGAAGGCGCTCAGCGCAAGCCTCACAATGAGCGCAGAAGGTCTTCACGCTAAAAAATGGATACAACAACTTTACCTGCCTTACGATTTCATGCCCGTAATTTTTTGACAGGCAAGTCGCTAGTTATTATTATATTTACTAGCGACTTGCCCGTCAAAAGTGATGGCAATAAAATTTGAAGCCATGGCAATGCTCGTTGCCACACAATGTAAGGCTTTTGCTCTTCTGAGGACCTTCGGTGCTCATTGCGAGCCTCTACCCTCGTGTACTTCAAGTTTCCTGCTTTGTAACGATCACCTTCGGCGCTCATCGTGAAGACAGATATATAAGTACAGTTTAAAATATAAAATGTATTTAGTACAGTGAATTAATAAATTAATATGAATTAATAAATTAACATATTTACCTGCTTATATTTAATAGGAAGCAATCAATATCCTGAAGAGCTAACAATCTCTTTGGATTTTCCTGCATCTGAAATTGTACAGTTGGACTGTTGATCACCTAAGGAGAAAGTGTCAGCGATGTGCCAAGTGTGCAGTGTAAATAGGCCGCGTGCGCAAGGCCAAACCATTTGTTTAGGCGGGTTAAGCACCATTTTAGAACTAAAATGTTATTATTTGCAAGATAGTATTGTAAAATGGTGGATTTTTTCTATGTGTTACTTGGCTTGCGAGCATTTTCCATCCGTTGTAATGGTATATTGTGTATCTCCTGGCTAACTCGTAAGGGCCTTGTTTTTCGTGTTTTTCGATTTCCGCGATTAGGCCGTTAAATTTGTATTTTTGCAATGTCGTTCTTGGCTAACTGATACGTGCCTGGCGGTGATTTGCGCTCTTCGGTCTCCTTTAGCCTCGTTTTCATTTTTTTCGTCTACCCTTTTTTTTTTGTTGCTTAGCCGATTTTCGAGTGCCGAAACTCGGCAAAATCGACTTAAATTTGCGTGCAACCTGACTCCCAGGCGTCCTGGAGTTCCCCCTGTGCTGTGTGTGAGTGTTTTTTTATTTTATTTTTTTATTTTGTCTTGTTTTTCATGTTTTTCGATTTCGCGGTTCGGTAGTTAAAGTCGTATCTTTGCAAGGTTGTTTTTTTCCCCCCGACGTCGGATTTTTTTTCCTATTCCTGCGTTCCTCAACTGCTTGCAGCCTAAGTAAGTCCTGCGTTTCTTAACTGCTTGCAGGCTAAGTCCCGTGTGTTTCAATGCCTCAACGGCTCGCACGGCGATGAGTGCCGCCTAAGTGCTTAGAGCTCCAGCGCGTTTCAATGCCTCAACTGCTCGCCAGCGCCGAATAAGTGATCTGATCTCGCTTCGTCTAAGTTCTCTGAGCTCAGAAGGCTTTTATGCGTTAACGGCTTGCTTTGCGAGTCTCGCAAACGTGACGACGAATCACAGTTTGACAACTATGATATGTGATTTGTAACTCGCCAACATATTTCGTTGTGCTGTACAGGGGTTAAGAACAAATCAAAAAAATGTTTTACATTGCAAAAGAATGGAGAGCCCTCTTGGTGAGTTGAAAATCAAACATACATAGTGCTTTCCCCAAAGCACCAAAAGATTTAAAACTTGTAAACTTACAGTCTAAAGAGTACTGGTGAGATAAACCAGTGATAGATGCTTTCTTCATATCAAGGCTGAAGGTGATATGCTTCTTTAAACAGATGCTTTTTTTGTGGGGTTTTGAAGGATTTGAGGCTGGAGGATAGTCTAGAATTGGGGCAGCACGAGAAAAGTATTGGAGGCGGCAGTGAGAGAAGGTGATAAAGAATGAGGATAGAAGAGGGTCGTTAGCAGAGCGAAGAGGGCCTTTAGGAGAGTATTTTGAGATGAGAGCACTAATTTAAGAGTGTGCATTGTTGTTGAGAACTTTATATGTTATAGCTTATCATATACACCATTAAATGGACACTTGAGGTCACCATATGCACTCTGCACAATTAGATAGAGTGTGAACAATCATGTAACTCTCACACTGATACTATTTTATCTTTATTCAGTGCTGACCAACTTGTTTAGACCAGATTTTTCTCTGCTAGTGACTTGGTAGACTGGATTTATAATAATAATTTATAAAAAAATGTTTTATGTACATGTATAAACTAATATATGTATACTGTATATTTGGTATGAAATGGTTCCAAGTGTTTTATTTTAATAATATTAGGTTTTTCAATAGCGGCCAGTGGGCCACAAAAATCAGCTGGTGGGCCTCATCCAGCACCCTGTTGGGCCACCAGTTTGACAACACTTGCTTAATTGATTACTAGTCATTGCTTATCATGAAGTATTGTGGTGCAGTGAGCAAAAAAACATTTTTCAAATTCTGCTTCTTCCCTTTTTCTTTTTACATTTCTTTATTTATTTTATAAACAACCTAAAATTACTGTTTATATTTCAAACTGCAGAGCCTTAACAACATTTATAAAACACTGTAAAAATTCAATTGGGTTCAATATTAAGCATCTCAGTAAGCATCATGTCAACTCCAGCAACTATCAAACACAAATTAATTCTAACTATAAGTACTTCGTACCACTTAGAATTGCATTTTGTTCAAAATGCTTTTAAAGGGAACTAAAATATTAGTTTGTTGTAGAACAACAAAATGTTTAATGGTATATATAAATAATTGCAAGTGAAATTTGTGACTTATGGTGTTAATAAAATAAAAATGTATTTAAAACAAAAATGGCAGACCAAGGAATCGATCCCATGTCTGCAACCTCAAGCTTTCTAATGGGTGAAAAGAAACAAATAGCATAGAGCTATTAATCAAAATGTAATTGCATACCTAATTCTATCACATATATAGTTGTGAGCGTACGAGTTGTTGCTAACGCCGCGGGCTCGCTACGCGAGTCGCGGCCCTCGTGTAGCGAGGGCCGCGGCTCGCGCAGCGAGCCGAGGCCCTCGCGAAGCGAGGGCACTGCCCGAGGGTCTCAGTTGCTGGCAAAGCGAGGGCCGCAGTTGCTGGCATGGAGCGCCGAAGGCGCTCCTTGCCAGCAACTGCGACCCTCGCAAACTTCACGTCGCAACCCAAACAGTACGACACACACATTACGACACTCGCAAAAAACATACGACACACGTTCACACACATTACGGACTCGCAACACTCGGACGCAACTCGCGAACATTACAAAATGTAAAACACAATACATACACACACCACATACATAAAAAACTTACCTACACCAAGAGGGAGCACCCAGCACCTCAAAAATACAACTTACACCTCGATTTTACTTCAAATAAAACTGTTTAGAGACTAAAAAAAAAACGAAGCGAGAGAAAAAATGGCCGCCGAACAAAACGAAAACGAGGCTACAGCACTCTAAACTCGCAAAACACCACAAGAAACTCGCAAAACACCACAAAACACCTACGGATATTCCGATACAAACGTATAACACACATTACTCGCCATTTGACGCCAATGCGGAAGTACACGACAACGGTTTGGGCTCGCGCACGCACAGTGTTACACTGCACACATTCAGCACGCTTACACAGCAGATCCACACCACTAATGCTGCAGCAACATCAAAACACATTCACAGCTCTTCCACACAATGCTTTCAAATAGGTCAAGTATATTCATTTATTAATGTATTATATATTTCATTATTACCCACTAAACAGCATTAGCTACCTTACAATTTCATTGCCGTCATTTTTTGACGGGCAATTCGCTAGTATAGTGATATTGGCGGGGGAAGCTCATTACATATCATTCTAGATTAGGGGAGGTCAGAAACTAAGTTAATCTAGCAGCAATTTTAAAAAGGAAATCAGTTTTTCCACATGCTTTTCCGCCCCCTATCTGATGGTGCAGTACACACAATTACTTCAGTGTCTCTTTAATATGTAATAACTAGCGAATTGCCCGTCAAAAAATTACGGCAATGAAATTGTAAGTGAGCTAAGGGTGTTTGGTGTGTATTAATGAAATATATAATACATTAATATATGAATATACTTTACCTATTTTGAAGCATTGTGTTGAAGAGCTGCAATCTGTTTTCATGTTGCTGCAGCATTAGTGGTGTTGAACTGCTGTGTAAGCGTGCTGAATGTCTGCAGTGTAATACTGTGCGTGCACGAGACCAAACCGTTAACGTAGTGGTGTACTTCCGCATTGGCGTAAAATGGCGGGTAATCTGTGGTATGCGCCATAGCGGATTATCAGTAGGTCTTTTGTGGTGTTTTGCGAGTTTCTTTTGGTGTTTTGCGTGTTTAGAGTGCTGTAGCCTCGTTTTCGTTTTGTTCGGCAGCCATTTTTTCTCTCGCTTCGGGAATTTTTTAGTGTCTAAACTCTTTTATTTTGAATTAAATGAAGGTGTAAGTTGCTTTTTTGAGGTCCTGGATGCTCCCTCTTGCTGTAGGTAAGGTTTTTATGTATGTGCTGTGTGTATTTTTTGTGTTTTAAATTTTGTAATGTTCGCGAGTTGCGTCCGAGTGTTGCGAGGTCGTAATGTGTTGTAACGTGTCTCGTATGTTGTTTGCGTTTCGAGGTAAAGTTTGCGAGGGTCGTAGTTGGTGTGTCGTGTTCTTTGCGTTGCGACTTAAAGTTTGCGAGGGTCGCAGTTGCTGGCAAGGGCCTCAGTTGATGGCATGGAGCGCCTTCGGCGCTTCATGCCAGCAACTAAGGCCCTTGCCCGCAGCCCTCGCTACGCGAGGGCCGTGGCTCGCTGCGCGAGCCCGCAAGCGTTAGCAACAACTCGTACGCTCACAACTATATATGTGATCCATAAACCTTATTGTGGTTCAAACATCACACATAGCCAACTCCAATGGATACACTCATGACTTAATTTCCCAACCATCCCTTCTAAGCTCTATGAAGTAGGGACCCAAATATGTTGAATCAGTTTGTTATCTTTGAATCTTATGAGGACGCTAAAGTTTGGGAAATATTTAACAAGTTAACACATTTTTTAGAAAATCTTAATTTAGATTATTCTTGTGCATGGCATATGACATGGGTACACAAGTCTACTAGCAAATGCCTGCTACGGAGCATGTGCGGGAATAGAGAAATTGTGAAAAGTTAAAAATGTACCTGAATCAGCGAATGAGTTAACACATCCTGCTCCCTCAATCCCTCCTCTTTCCCTCCACTTTTGAATAATAAATTAGCACCACACAACTTCCCAGATTTCAAGTTAAGAGGAAGTGATGAGGACAACCAGCCCTTAGAGTTTCTCTAAAAATAATTTTACTCTCATTACTTATATAGCTGCTCATGATCTAAGTTTGTACTATACTACACTAACAGATGCAGATTTCCTAAACTGCAGTAACCTTTTAATGTTGTGTCTCATGCATTTGTTGTACCTTTTCAGAGTCACTGTACACGTTGTATACCGCACAACAGAAACCATTGCCTTACAAAGTGTACCATAATAAAAATACACAAGCATGATTAATTATAAACTTAATTAGCTGACAACAATGAGATGCATGCGACAAAAACCTAGGAGTGAATAAGAAAATTGTTTTTATGTTCTAATACAACCTTTTACAAGGCCTGGTATCCATCTTTATAAGGTATGTGCGTCTACTTACTATTCACGTCGCCGCCTTTATAAACACAGATGTGCATGGCAGGCCCTCACTATCCCAGCACCTCATTCAATGTGACAGGAGCTGTTTATGTCATTTGTGATAGAAAAGGAAGGAAATTTAAGATGAGTTATAGTGGCAGATGACAGGAGAATGTGAATATGTCTTAATTATGGATCACAGGAGCAGTTAATTATGATCCTGAACTATACATTGATCACAACCATAACTCATCTCCCCGTCCACATCGATAAAATCACTAACGTTATGGCAAAGTCTAATGATAGACAGCTGAGATATCCTGCTACAATATTGCCAAGGAGCAGCATCAAGAGAGAGGGCACCTGGCAGTAATCATGGTGGCATCCAGATTTAAGCTACAGTACTTAAAGAAAGAGGACCACTAGCACTACCCACTGTGATATTTAGACATCATAGCTATCTAGCAATGATATTGTCAAACAAAGGTAATAGATAAGACCATGGGTACTAAAGAGTGAGCTTGACCTACAGAGTCTGTGAGCCAAGGCAACCAGCTGCCCAAGAAAGTACCTGCACAGGACCGAAATGCTTATGTAATTTGTTTTATGATTTAGTAATGTTTATACAGCTTTTCTTCAACTTTCCCCTTTTTATTTCAAACTAGCGACTTGCCCGTCAAAAATTACGGCCAATATAATTGTAAGGCTGGGGATGCTGTTTGGCACACAATGTAAGGTTTTTGGTCATCTGAGCACCTTCGGCGCTCATTGCAAGCCCCGCGCTGAGTGCCTTCAGCGGTCATTGCGAGCCTCTCCACTTGTGTAATTTTGGTGGTGTGAGCACCTTTGGAGCTCATTGTGAGACTCTCCCCCCCTGTAAGCCCCATACTGAACGCCTTTGGCGCTCATTGCGATCCTCTCCAATGCTCTACTTTTGGTTCTCTGAGCACCCTGTGCACTGATTGTGAGCCCCGCGCTGAGCACTTTTGTAGCTCATCGCATGGCTCGCAATGAGCGCCTTCGGTGCTCATTTCGAGGCTCTCAGCTCGTGTAGTTTTGGTGGTCTGAGCACCTTTGTCAGTCATTGCAAGGGGCGCGCTGATTGGCTTTGGCGCTCATTGCGAGCATCTCCCCTCGTGTACTTTTGCTCCTCTGAGCACCCTCGACGCTCATTGTGAGCCTCACGCTGAACGCCTTTGTGGCTCATTGCGATCCTCTCCCCTGGTCCTTTTTTTATATATATATATATTTTTTTTTTAATGTTAATGAATTAATTAATGAAATAATAAATTAATATACTTTACCTATTTGTAATTAATATATCCAGCAATCAATATCCTGAAGAGCTAACTATTTGTTTTGATTTTCCTGCAGCATACAATGTACATTTGCACTGTTGCTAGCAATGTGTCAGCAATGTGTGAAGTGTGCAGTGTAACTAGGCTGCGTGTGCGAGGCCAAACAGTTTGTTTAGCTGTGTAATTGGGCATTTTGTAATGTTAATATTATTAGTTGTAAGTTAGTGTTGTAAAATGGCGGCGATTATCTATGCGTTACGCCGGTGTGGAGCATTTTCCATTGTCTTTTATACCTCGTGCGTGCCTGTGTAAAAGTCTTATGTGCTTGGCGATGTTTTGCGTGTTTAGGGGTCGCGTAGCCTTGTTTTTGTTTTTTTCATCTATTTTTTTTATCGCTTAGGCGATTTTTGTGTGTGGAAACTCGACAAATTGTGGTTAAATTGTCGTGCAACCTGACTCCCAGATGTCGTGCCTGTCCCCCCGTGCTGTGAGTGGTGTTTTTTTGTATTTTTGTTTATTTTGGTGGTGTTATTGTTGTTTTTGTATGTGCGCGGTTCGGCCGTTAACTTTGTATTTTTTTTACCTTTTTTTTTGTTGAGTGACGCTTTCCTTTTTGCAAGTGTAACGGGCCGTAATTTTTCCACATGTTTTCTTTTCAAACTGCTACGGGTCTTGCATTGTGAATGGTGTAATTGAGATTTAGTTACGCAGGTCATAGGGATAAGCGCCTATGTCGCTCATCCCCACGAGCGCAGTTACCGCCTTTAAAGCTCACTGCCTAAGTCCTGCAGGGTTGTAGGGATGAGCGCCTTTGGCGCTGAACTCCACCAGCACAGTGAGCGCCTTCGGCGCTCCCTGCCTAAGTCGTACGGGGTCGTAGGGATGAGAACTACCTTGCTGTGGAATCAAGAACAGAGAGATATTGTGCTGTCATATTGCTAAGGAAAGGCTAGAGAGAAAACCATTGACATATCCTCAACTGGAAAGTATAGATATCTAGTTATGATACTGCCAAGGAAAGGCAAGATAGAAGATGTTTGAGTTTTATGAGAGAGAGTTCTACAATGCACACCATATTGCATTATATCCAAGATAAAGTGAAAGATATTACTGAAACTTCGTAGATGAAGTATTGAGACCAAACATATCAATCTATGATAGTAAAGGCTAAAGAGAAGACCAGTACTGCCACTGTGACATAGATGGCATCAATACCCACCTATTTTACATTTAAAAAAATACTCTGGAATACCACTTGTAATTAGGTATCCAGGTAGGGTACTGCCAAGAGAGATTAGCGGCTTTACCAGCCATTGCACTTACACCACACAGATATCCAGATACAATGCTGCTAATGTAAGACAAAAGAGAAGATTGCTGGCAATACCAGCTTTGGTATTATATATAACTAATTTATAGCATATAAAATCCTATTATGGTACTGCTGTGACATCCAACGTAAATAGATACTGTAACGGATCTACTGGCACCCCGACCGGGTACCTCCGTTGATGGATGCGTCCTAGCTTGCGTCGAGGCCTACAAGCACCGCACCGGACACCAAAACCACCACAGACTCCAAGGATAGTACATCAGGAACAAGCGTTCAGTAGTTACAGCTCAAGGGAGTATGCAGAAGCATAGCAATCCCCAGTATGATAGCGATCCCCTCAAATAACGAGACGAGGCTACGTTTTGAAGGGTCAAGAGGAACTATATTTTAATGACAGGGAATCTCTTTTTATGCAATAGTGCCCTCTGAAGGGCTACACCCACATAATTATCACAACAGCCAATTATATACATGGTTCAACCCCCACGTCTCCTCCCCTCAGATAACAGGTAACACAATTAAAACAGACACAATTTTAACCACATTCTGGATGTACCCCAAATACAGGGGGTACACCTTTAAGTCCAGCACCGTTCAATATCTCTCACCCAGGGGAACAACATATACAAAAATGGCATGAATCAGACCAGGGGTTCAAAAGTTAGTAAAAGTATGTTTTTACACATAACACACAGACATTGCACATATCCCCCATACAATACACATATAGGACAATAGGTGAGTCACACCTCCCTGGCAACTTGGATACAATCAGACATTAATTAGATCATTCTTCTTTGTTCTTATCTGAGAATGAAAACACTTTGGAAAATGCAAGGATCCTTTACAACTTTCTTATCTCTTGAATCTCTGTAACAGGATTATCTATTAGCCTAGGTCTGCAAAAGTCTGGCTAATATTCTGAGCCAATATATTCTGTAGAACATCAACCAACATACATATAGTAGGATCATATTTCAACCATAATAATCATAAAACAGTTTAAAACAGTGATGGGTTCCGCTACAGATACATGGCTATGTTATTGTCAAAATTAGGCTAGAAATACTAAAGAGGCTCAACTGTTCTCAAACCAAATCTTTTTGGCAGTCAGGAACACTATTGCTAAAAATTTAAGACATCCATCCCTAACACACTCATCACCTCTCTCTTCCTCCTTTACCACTCACAATACTTTTCGGTTGTAAGTCTGCAAGTTTCAATCCTGCAGGGTGCTTTGGGAATGCACCATGGACATTGGATTCTGAGCTCAAAGACAGGACCCTCCTTTCTTTGCTAAATGTTAATTGATCTTTGTCTGAACTTAACTTATGTACAGCGCTATGGAATATGTTGGCGCATTATAAATAAACTATAATAATAATCCCTGTGTTTGGGGAAGTCCTGAAAAAAACTTAAACACATACACTCAAAGAGCTTGATTTTTCCCAAACTAGATGGCAACTATAAAAAATGGGCCTCCTGTTGGGACGTTTGGGAACTACGAATTGGATGGTAGCATAACATAAGTGCTAATACATATACAGACCTCAAAGACGATTTAATAATACTCATTCCCATTAATAAAAACAAAAAAATAAAAATGAGGCTAGAAAGAAGGTGTGGAATTTCCATAGATGAAGTTTAGATCACCTGGATATCTACCTACAGCACTGCTGAGGAACAAGTGCACTAACATCCAAGAAAATAATGTAGATACCTGCTACCAAGAGAGACAGAAGGAGTCTAAACTATCAAGCTACAACTGTTGCAAAATACCAGGAGGGAAGACCACATAATTACCCATTATTATTATTATTATTACTGTCAAGTTAAGACAAGACAGAGGGACACTAGGAAAAATACTGATGACACCTAAAATGTATATGCTCAGCAACAGTACAGCAATATAGTTACTGCAATAACTCATTTCCGTTTTATCTCAGGTGTAATGCTTTTCATTGGGATTTTCACATTGATTTTTGCTTGGTGTCTTATGACAGTGTGGAGTAGAGATACTTAAAGGAAAAGATGTACAACATTTTGTGCCCACAGCCTTCGCTTCTTCTAACTCTCCATGGGCAAAATCTACATTGAGTGGTTTATGACTTTTTAAACTGTATTTGTTCTTTATTGATCCAACGGTATGTTCCTCTAGCTATGTTGAATAGAGAACAACCTGTTTAGTAACGTTCGATATAAAATCAACAAAAGTGTTGTTTTTTTTTTAAACTTCCACATAGGAAAATATAAAAACACAGCCAGAGAGAGCAATGCAAGAATACCTTAGTACAGAGTTTCAGAAACTGTATTTTAGTGGGATCAGGGGCTCCAGTGGATTGGACCAGTGGTTATATGTGTAGTTAAGAGGCACTGTTGGGCTTGTAGCATCATGGGAAGATGTCCTTATATGACCATTGTAATGCCCTCATAACAGGAGCTAGATGTTTTAGGCACTGATCCTTAATAACATTCATATTCCCCCCTTAGATTGTAAGTTTGCGAGTTTTCAAAAGTGTGTCCGTGCCTTGGAAACAGGCACTATGTGCATTTGATTATAAGCTCAAAAACAGGGCCCTCCATTCTTTATAAGGTGTTAAGTTTGTTTTTTGCCATGTACTAAACCCCTGTACAGTGCTACGGAATATGTTGGCGCTATATAATAATAATAATAATAAAAAAACCAAAATTCAACATTAAGCCGTTTCAAAATTCAGATGCAGCAGCTCCTAACCTCTGCCCAGTATAAGGTCAGTGAGGTATATGGCTTTATCCAGTAGAAATCTTCAGCATTTTCAGACACAAAGTGGGCCAACACAATTATTTCCATTGGCTGGAGAATTGTTGTGTTCCTGTGGTCTCCCTTGGAAACAAGCTTTCGTTGCTGGAGCAGCATATCAATGAATGTGTATTCTTTTATCAAAGCATTCGTAAAAAACACTTTAGACCTGTCTCTTAGTAAATACCCAAACCCTCCGACATTGTGAGGGTAGAGTCAAAAGGATCACTGTATTGGCTTAGTAATAGGAGCTAGTACTTTTAATTATTAGTTGATCATTAATAATATCCCTTTTCAGTAATGTATTATAGCAAATATTCAATATTAATATAATAAATTATTGAAAAGGGACATTATTAATGATCAACTAATAAATAAAAGTACTAGCTACTATTTCTAAGCCATTACAGTGACCCTTTATGGAAGGTTTTGGGCTTCTAGGAAGATAATATTAGATTCTGGGGACCATTTTGGAACCAGATGCAGTTGACATGCATTCCATGGTAACCATTTTGATGTTTAGGGCTCCTGATCATAATTCTGTGTAAGAAAATAGGTCTCTGGCTAAAATGCTTTGACAAAAAAATATCAAAACTAATGACTAGCATTTGTGAATGCTCATTTGCATAAATGAAAAGAAGTAACATAAGTAAATCCCTCACCTTTCAGTGTATAAGATAAATATGCCCCAACAAGCTGGTTTCATCTTAAAGAGCTATAAAAACTGGCTATACGCTGAACTATCCATTTTCATCAACATTAAGTAATTACTGAAACAGTCAACATTGTGTGTGTGGCTCTTTTATTCTAATGTGTGGCTCAGTATGCTAATTTATGGTTCAAAATGATAAGGGTGGGTGCATGATGACATTGTGAGCCTTGTTTGGCCAACACAGAGGCGCATATACAGACAATGATACTAATTGTCACATCAAATCCGATAATTGGTATAAAGTATAAAGTACTGCACAAACAATGCTGAATATCTCTGGAGTTATTCACCTTAGGACAAATGCCTAATACAAAGTACAGATATTTTTGCATGCTCTTTAAGAATAATTTTACTGTTTTAGAGTCCTTTTAAACCATACACAAAAATAAAGATAGGCGTAGATGCAATAAAATATAATTCTGCCACTATACAAAAGCCTGGAATATGTAGTAGAGCTAAATAAAAAATAAATATAATAATTAGAAATACTCCGAAAAGGTATAACAGAGAGCTGTTTCTCTGCACACAACAAACTGATTTACTGTGCAGCACCTGTAATCTCTTGAGACTGGAAAAGCAAGAACATGACTCAAACCTTATAAATTAATAAATGAAACATTTTTTTCCCTAAACATGCAGGTATAAATCCTTTAAAAAATATATATGTGCAGCTACAGATTTCTAATCTGCCCTTCCATTAATGACACTTAATGTGTACATCTTACAAAGTCATGTTGCAGGGAAGGGATTAAACTGGCGCCCCTCAGAAATGCAAATGATTAGTCAGTCTTGGGGTAGGTTATGGACATGTTATTTTAAGAACAACTGTCTGAGGAATAAAAATTCTGAATTACTCCCACTGACTACAGACATCCATATTTAATGTGAAATAATGAATGTTTCTGGGATTGTTTCATATCCAGACACCTAAGGGACTGAGAGGAGGAAATGACTTATAATAAGCAGATCTCGTCCATACCTGCCAATAAATTCCTACCAAACCGAACACGTTATGTGAGGTCAAAAGGGTTCGCAGATAAAATGAATCAGCAAACATATGAGAATTGAAAGAGAGGGGGTGTGAGAGAAAGGACGGGGAGAGAGGTGGGAGAGATAGAGAGGAGGGAGAGGGAGTGACGAAGGAGGGAGGCATGTGAGAGAAAAGAAGGATAGAGAGGTATGAGAAAGAAACAAGAGAGAAAGATGGTTAGAGAGAAAGGGGATTGAGAGAAAAAGGAGGGAGAAAGGGAAGAGGAGGAGATAAAGAAAGAGGCAGGGGGTACAATAAAACAGGAGAAAGAGGGAATGATAAATAATGGATGGAGAGGGGTGAGAAGGAAAGGAGGAAAGGGGGGAGAAAAAAAGACATGTGTGTGTGTGAATTGGAAACTGAGAATTAAATGAGAAAGGGAGAAAAAATGAGGGGGTGAGCCTACAAAGAAAAGGAGGAAGAGTGGTGATAAATAATGGAGGGAGAGGGGAGAAAAAGAAAGAAGGGAGAGGGTGTGACAAAATGAAGGCTTGAGAGGGGGGCAGAAAGGGAAAGAGGGTAAAAAAGGAGGCAGAGGGGGAGAGAAATAAATGAGGGAAAGGATGAGAGAAAAACAGAATGAAGAAAAATGAACATATAAAGGATAACAGGGGGCATGGGGTGATGTAATGTAAAGAGAAGTGATTGCAGTCTCTGCTGCTAGCGCACTGCCATTTGTCTGTACAATATAAATATGCCCAGCTCAGGACTGGCTATTGACAGCAGATGCTCTGCTCATTTCACCTCCCCTAATAAACACAGTATTGAAGTTCAGACGGGTGCGTTAATTACACCAAGATGGAATCTGATCTGCATACATTACGGTGCCCTGTCAGTGCTCGATATGTACTGGTAATTACTAGGGGCACTGGGCTGGAATGGAGACGCAGGCCGCTAATTGGGGAGGTGTTCATGTTAGCAGGTGACAGGATGGTACATGTCTAGGCTAGGAGAAGGTCAGCGCTGATCTGGGGGACAGATACACGAAAGGTCTCATGTTCACGTCAAAATATCAAGATGATGGAATCGAGGCGTGATGCTCTGCATAATGCAAGAAGTTAGCCACCTTACATTAGATAGAAAAAAAGGACTGTATGAGCCTGTTCTGATAATGAGCAGTCATGAGATCACCCAGTATATGATACTTAACACTGTCTGTTGTGATAGAATGAAAGCGATAGCTGTAGTTTAAGACATAGAGAGTAAAATTGTTTAAATAAGGAATATCTATAGAGGATAATGGTGATGTAGAGAGATATAGAGAACAGGGGTTTTTAGTAAGTGAGCTGTCATATACGGTGTATAGACAGGTGATGGCAGGAGTAATGGTGGTATAGAGAGCGCTGTAATATAGGACATACAGAAAGGTGATGGCAGGAGTAATGGTGGTATAGAGAGCGCTGTAATATAGGACATTCAGAAAGGTGATGGCAGGAGTAATGGTGGTATAGAGAGCGCTGTAATATAGGACATTCAGAAAGGTGATGGCAGGAGTAATGGTGGTATAGAGAGCGCTGTAATATAGGACATACAGACAGGTGATGGCAGGAGTAATGGTGGTATAGAGAGTGCTGTAATATAGGACATTCAGAAAGGTGATGGCAGGAGTAATGGTGGTATAGAGAGCGCTGTAATATAGGACATACAGACAGGTGATGGCAGGAGTAATGGTGGTATAGAGAGCGCTGTAATATAGGACATACAGACAGGTGATGGCAGGAGTAATGGTGGTATAGAGAGTGCTGTAATAAAGGACCGACCACGGATCTGACTTTCCTGGGGATTCGGATCAATTCGGACAAGATGGAATGCAGCTTGCCGTTGGAGAAGGTGTTGGACCTGTCTGCAGAACTGTCGGCCCTGGAAGGCGCAGTGTCACTGCTTCGGCTGCAATCCATCTTGGGAAAGCAGAATTTCGCGTGTAGGATCTTTCCCATGGGCCGTATATTCAGCAGAAGAATGTCGTTGGCTACAGCCGGGATATCTCAGCCGCATCATTTTATAAAGGTGTCCAGGGCCATTGTGGTGTATCACCAAATTAATATTACACAAGGTTCGTCTACATTAAAAGGTATTTATTAAAAGGCAGATAACACAATACTATAAATGTATTACAAACACAACAGCCCAGACCCACGGAGCAACACCCCCTTTTAAATCTATCTACCTATATATATAGTAATTCCCTTCCCCAAACGCTTGATCTTACCCACGGTCAGACCATTGACATCACCTCCATCACCATCAAGCAAGAAAACAGGAAACAGCACCAGTTTCCTGCCTGGATATATCCTTAGTTGAGATGATGTAATTTACATCACATCCTGTCCATGAGCAATTGTGGGAGGGAAGTAAAGATTCTCAGCCCTCCTACAAAGGCCTGTTTAAGGAAGTCCTGAATTACCATGCAAGGAAGACAAGTTACCACATTCCCTCACTTTTTCTTCTTCTATGTTGCTCAGTTTTCTAGTTATCCCTCTAGTACAGGAGAACCTAGTGGGAGCAAAAACCTGATATACAGGAGAAATTCAACCCACCGTCCCTCCGGAATAGTTCCCTCAGCGACATAAGTTCTCCTGTACTTTCCTATGGCTGTCAATCTACATATTACACAAAAAACAGAATTTATAGAATTTAGGTGAGAGTGTGTGATAAATGTTTATGTATGTGCAATGTAAAACTTTATTGAAGAATGTATGAGAGAGAGAAAGAAGAGGAAAAAGACACATTATTATATATCCTCCTTGCAAGTTTCTTCCTCATTTGTTTCATTGCCACACAAAAGTATATTATTATAATTGTCGTTAATACTTGAATGAACATGAGTACCAGCGACAGTGTTCGTAGGACTGGATGTGTCTCTGACTCATGAAGTTCCAAGGTAAAAAGCTTAATTATCAAATTTGTCCGATCTGCATTTGCAGTAAAATTGATCATTTCAGTGGTAAGGTTTCTTGATGGAAATACCATGATACAAGACCCTTCTTCCACCAAACATATTTCATCAACTGTCCTATATTCAGAGTGGCCGATAAAGCATGCAATGTCCCCTATGCGGATCACCTCTTGCACCAGGTTTTCTTTTATCAACTGCACCCAGCCATCCTCCTCAGCTCCTTTCTCCCAAACACAACTGCACAGCCATCGGTGTTGAGATTTCCTGCAACAGCTTTCATCCATCTCCAATTCTGTAATAGTGGCCAGTCTTTTTGATGGGAAGTGTTGCCTGTAGATTCCATCACTTAACGTGCCAATGCTATGTATAAAGTTCAGTTGCTCCGCCTGCCCCTCCCAGCGGGGAATTGCCAGGATTAGTCCTATTGTCCCAGATTGTAGTCCATGTGGCATCCATTGATCTGGGCCTTCAATATTGCTGTATTTAAGATTGTCCTCAGTGATGTCCACTCCTTTTCTTTTCAATGACGTGATAATCCTTGTTGCATTGATTTGTCTTGCCCACTTGTTTTCCTGGATGTCTTTAAGAGTTTCCTTTAAATCTGCCAACAGCTTTCCTCCAATCATAGAACAGAAAATGGCAGTTCCCACTATTTCATTCTTAATGCTGTTAGCAAAGGAAGCAATATTTTCCTCAACTAGATGCAGGTTGTTGGCAATGGTGCGTATGTCATCAACATTGTCTGTCAGTCTACTCACTATAAGGGAGTCAGCTACTCCACCTGTTTTCATAGCATGTCCCATGCCATCAGTAAGGGAGTTTATCCGGCTGTTCACTCCAATGATGTCTGCTGAATTCCATACTCCCAATCCAGTTCCGACTCCTCCTAAAAGGGCTGCAAGTGTGTCCCGTTTTTCTCGACTCCCTGCTCCGGTCCACTCAATGATGGTCTCTTGTATACTTTGCTTAAACCACTGCCGCTGTGATTCCGGGCACTTTGGAGGAATAGAAAAATCATTAAAATTTAGAATTATTGGGTAGTAAGTCCACCCAACCCCTTGCACAACTGTTTCATGTGTTGGTACCACCACCAATCCGCCTATTGGCCATGGTACCTTCTTCTGATCTTTACAACGTTGCAGCTCCTTTACAGAGACAAATACTTCATCTATTGTTAGAACACACCCCTTTCCAGTATCAAAATTGCAGAATTCCTCTAGGTCAGGCTGGGCAGCTATAACTGCAGCGTCCCATTCTCCACCTTCTTCTAATGTTAAGTTACACACTACTACTGTAATATTTGTAAACCTCCCTTGTATTGGAGCTCTAAGAGCTAATCCCCTGGTACTATTATGTGGCAAAATAATGTTTACTTGTAACCCTCCACCCTCTTTTACTTCCAATTCCCTGGGCCAAATAAATCTATCTGCTTGAACATAATGTAACTCCAATCTTTTCAAACTCTCTCCCTTATTTGCGGTATCTTCTGGCCTTATTGCCTGTCTCCCCATTCCTACTGTGATACAGCTTATACTTATCCATCCTGGAACAAGGATCCACCACAATCTTCTGTTGACACGCATCTTCATTCTTATACAGCCTTGCTCTGTGGGAACACTAGATTCCATCATTAGAAACATATACATAACAAAAACAACAGGGGCCATTCTTTTTGCAAGTTTGTTCACGGCCCTGTAATCAATGGTAAGTCTCCATGATGAGGCTGCTTTTTCATCTCCATTCCCTTTTAACACAGCTTTTCTCACAGGCCAACATGGTCAGTTACATGCATACCCATTTCCAGATTTAATTATTCCACTTTTCTCCAGTATTTCTATCATCTTGGTGATTGATGCCACTGATTCTCTTGGGACTGGATATTGCTTTTGCCATTGTGGGTCTCCTCCTTCCAAAAAGACCATTCCTTTCATTCTTCCACAGTCTAATTTATCTGTAGCCCAAACAGGTATGTCTTGGATTAGCTTCTGCAGCCATTCTGGTTGTCCGTCTAGTTTCAGTTTGTTTTTTTCCAGACTTTTTATCGGAGAGACAATATATGCCATTGGGAGCACAACCCCTTTCGTCAACTCTGTACTTACCTGATTCACCTTTTCTGTCTTCCACAAACAAAAATTGGCAAGATCTACAATGAAATTTCCTTTTTTTTAAACTTCTATTCCCAATATTTCCTCTGGCCAACCCACTATTGCTTCTACTTGTATTGTTTTTTCTCCAACTGCTACATCAATTGGACCTGCTCTAACCTCCTGTGGATTCCCAGTAACTCCCATACTACTTACTGAAGAATCCCCATTTTTGACCCTGTTGGTCATTGTAACTGCTGCTCCTGTATCTACCAACATATTTTTCCCTACCCCTGTGATGACTGTATAACTGGTAGGCCGACCTGCCTCATCCATGGTTAAATTAGCTGAGTGAATGAGATGCTGAGGCGCAGGGGTTGGGATTTGTCATTGTGACTCACTTCTACTCCGTCCCTCTTTTATAACACTATATTGCATCTTTGCCTCACTTTCCTTCAATTTCCTCTCTGACTCAGCTACCTTGTTTTTAAGTATGTGATTTTCCTCTTCTATCCTATCCTTCTGTCTCCTGAGTTCCCAATAGCCCATGTTACCGTTTCTCTCTCCCTCCTGATTAGCCCTCCAGTTGCTGCCATCCCTATTCCTATAGTCCCTAGGTGGATCTCTCCATCTTTTGTCAAAGTTCTGTTTTGGTCTCCAGTTTTGATCATCCTTCTTGTTCTGGGGTACATCCCACGTCTGGTTTCTCGAATTACCATCTATATCTCTACCAGACTCGACCTTAAATGTTCTTACAGCTGAAACAGAGCAGGCCTGTTCTGTGAAAGGATGCTTGATCCACCACGTATCAGCTCTAGTTAGTACCATTTCCAAGTCTGTTGGTGTTGGATCAAAAAGCCTGATAAATTCTTGACACTCCCGGGGAAGGGCTTCCATTACTTTTGCTATATGTTCTGGTGAGCCCAGCACTAGAGGCTGTTGAGGTTGTCGTAGAGTATACCAAAAAAATATCCTTTGAGCTACCTCTCTAGGACCATCTATTGGCCTCATGGTAATATTTGCTATTTCTTTCTCTATGCTAAGTAGATAGAAATTAGTTGCAGCAATTCTTCCTGCCTGATCAGACACACTGTTATTAAATCCCAATAGTCTACTAGCCAAAGGACCCATAGCGTATTCTAACAGTTCTGTCCATTCCTCTAAGTTAAGACCTCCTTTTTTAGCTCTATCTGCTCCCCTCATAAACCAATGTGTAAACGTATTAAAGTTGTTAGTTGGCATACTTCCCCACCATTTCTGGAAATTGTCTTTATCTGCCATAGACATCGGTCGAGTCTGCATAGAAAATCCTGTAGGTGTTTGCCTTGCATTAAATAATTCTGAAACAATAACTGGTGCTTGTGGTATGGTATCTACTTGTGGAACAGAATAACATAAGAAATCTTTTCTATCTTGGTTCATTTTCGGCACTGGTTCTTTATTTTGTGCCACAAACATATCCAGATCTGGATATATTTTGGCAATGTCTCTGACTCCTTTTATCCCTTCTAACTTTGTTTTATTTTTATAGTCCATTATTATGTTTTGAAGTTCTGTTATTTTTACTCCATAAGCATCCCTCTGTTCCTCTATTTCCCCTAACTCCCTTTCTAGTTCCCCCACAATTGTAGTTGTTCTCAAAGCTGCAATTTTTAAACAATCCCTTTTGTCCATTGCTTCCTCCATTTTATTTGTTGTTTCCAAATTATGCTGCCGTAATTCTACAACTAAGTCTATTAGGCCTCCTATTGTGGCTACAACAGCTTGTGTGACCAAACTTTTTCTCTTCTTTGTTCTATACTTTTTGTTATTTACAATTTGTTTTAGAACATCCATTAATCTCTTCTCTTTTCCACTGTCTGGGTTTGCTGGCTCTGGAAGCTCATATGGACCATCATGTTTTTGAATATGTTTCCTAAAGTACTCACGCACTTCTGTGGGAAAGTATTTGGCCCCTTGAAAAGACATTCCTACTCTTTTACTCACCCAAGTAAGAATCCAAATCAATTTGCGACTAAAGTAGCATGCTTCTGAGTAGCCAACAATAGTTGATGACTATTCAGTAGGCCAGGTGTAATATGTAGAAAAATAGATTAGTACCCACAATGCAAATTATACTTACCTTAGTATGGTGAAAGTAATACTTGCTAATTAACTTAAAATATAATAGCAAGGCCTGCAGGGTAGGAGATAAACCCGAACTAGGATATGCAAGACACCCAAAATGTATAAGGTATGGAAGCCTATAGTGTATTAAAATGCACGCCTGAAATAATATATATATATATATATATATATATAATATTTAAAATGGTTTATTTATTATTTTTCTCCAGGCCTGTACTATGATAAAGGACTAGAGAAAGAAAAAGAAAGAAGAGAAAAAAAACCAAAAACAAAACAAAAATAATAGTATTAACAAACTCAGGTATTTGAAACACACAACAAACTAATTGTGGCCTGGTGCCCAAGCTTGTATATTAAAAATGGAGGCTTGAATTAGCATTTAATTACACAAAGAAGCCACATGGATTCTATTCAAATGCAAAGCTAGGCCTGTACTCAAAAGCACAACAACTCAGATAAACCCACAAAAAGAACCTGTATGATATATATTTGTTTTATGTATCAAAATAAGCTAGTACGAACAAAACTCAACTCAGAAGCTAGTACGATATAGTACGATATATTTGTTTTATGTATCAAAATAAGCTAGTACGAACAAAACTCAACTCAGAAGCTAGTACGATATATATTAAAAATGGAGGCTTAATTTAGCATTCAAATACACAAAGAAGCCGCATGGATTCTATTCAAATGCAGGGCTAGGCCTGTACTCAACAGCACAACAACTCAACTCAGAAGCTAGTACGATATTTATATAAAAATGGAGGCTTATCCTAGACTCCACACACAATCAGCACTTGATTTCCCATGCAGAGGATAATTAGACAAAGTACTTTTTTTCCTTCCCCACAAAAATAAATAAATAAATAAAATAAATAAATCTGACTATCTATTAATGTGATATTACCTCATAAATAACCTTTGTAGAAGTCTAAAATTCGTGGTCGCCAAATGTGGTGTATCACCAAATTAATATTACACAAGGTTCGTCTACATTAAAAGGTATTTATTAAAAGGCAGATAACACAATACTATAAATGTATTACAAACACAACAGCCCAGACCCACGGAGCAACACCCCCTTTTAAATCTATCTACCTATATATATAGTAATTCCCTTCCCCAAACGCTTAATCTTACCCACGGTCAGACCATTGACATCACCTCCATCACCATCAAGCAAGAAAACAGGAAACAGCACCAGTTTCCTGCCTGGATATATCCTTAGTTGAGATTATGTAATTTACATCACATCCTGTCCATGAGCAATTGTGGGAGGGAAGTAAAGATTCTCAGCCCTCCTACAAAGGCCTGTTTAAGGAAGTCCTGAATTACCATGCAAGGAAGACAAGTTACCACAGCCATGAGGGAAGATGCACTAGTGTGGACGGCGTTTCTACAGAACTTCAATGGGAGCACCCTGATCCAGCCGAGCAGGGTGACGAATGGGCAGCTAGACCTCTATGCGAGTTCAAGTATGGTCGGAATGGGAGCCTATTTTAGAGGCGCATGGTGCACAGCCCCAATGGCCCGAATCATGGGTCAAAGGAAGGCTTACAGAAGATCCTACGGTTCTGGAGACGTTCGCCATCACCACGGCGGTTCATCTGTGGAGCAGGGGCTTCAGGAACTGGCAGATCCTTTTTCAATCAGGCAGCCGAAAACGGTCCAGGTAATTAATAGCCTGACGGCGGCATCTGGGCCGTTGATAAGGGTCATACGGCACTTGGTTCTTTGTTGCCTGCGGGCTAATATCTGGGTGATGGCGGAGTGTATTCCTGACCTTAACGTAGATGCCCTTTCTCAGTTACAGGGAACCCGGTTTCGCACACTGGTACCGGTGGCAAAGGACCAAGGAGAGGACATACCTTCAGAACTCTGGGAGCTTGGAGTGGTACGGTAGCTGGTTACATCAGGCAGTCGGTAGCGCCAAAGACGTGGGTGGCCTACAGGAAGGTGTGGAACAGGTGGAGCGACATGGTTGAGGAGGCCGGTGGCGAGGGTTC
Source organism: Discoglossus pictus (assembly GCA_027410445.1). Classification (NCBI taxonomy): domain Eukaryota; kingdom Metazoa; phylum Chordata; class Amphibia; order Anura; family Alytidae; genus Discoglossus; species Discoglossus pictus. The sequence continues at coordinate 41,224,855 of CM050168.1, forward strand.
AGAAGAAAAAGCCATAGGAATTCTGCTGTGGTTTTTGCTTCGGAGCGCAGAGAGAGGTGCTTCCAGGGCAAAGGTGGCTCGGCAGTTGACGGCCCTAGCATTTATGTTCAGGTTGGCAGGATGGAAGGACCTAACAAAGGAGTTTGTGGTTTGCCGGGTGGTAAAAGGCATGTTCAAAGGGAAGCACCGGATAGATAGGAGGCGCCCGATCACTTTCTCCCTGTTACTACGCCTGGGGGAGGCGTTGGGTGTGCTATGCAGGGACTCCTTCGAATCCCTGCTTTTCCGTACGGCCTTTTCCTTAGCGTTCTTTGGTGCTTTCAGGATCGGGGAACAGGTCTCGGAAAACAAGCACGGATCGGGGGGGCTGCTGGCGGAGGACATCTGTCTGGAGGGTGACAGATTGTTGGTATGGATGAGGAGGTCAAAAACGGATCAGGCCGGAAAAGGAAGGGAAGTGGTCATATACAAAACTGGAACGGAGTGTTGCACCCAGGCAAGTGTGACGTTGTACTTGGAAAAAAGGCCAACGGGGCCAGGCACACTGCTATTGCATGCCAATGGCCAGGCCTTGTCACGATTTCAATTCGAAAGGATGCTGAAGAAGTCCTTACGGCAGTTAGGCTTGGACCCGGCGGACTTTGGCACACATTCGTTTCGGATCAGAGCCGCTACGGAGGTGGCAAGGCTAGGTCTCCCCGAGAGTATGGTTAAAAGGATTGGGAGATGGGAGTCGCATCGTTTTAGGTCATACATACGGCCAGAAAGGGTTGTCTAATTGGAATTTGTTTTATGGGTTGCAGAAGTTAAACAGCTGTGGATCGTCGGCCATTCCTACATGTATTGGGCTCACCGGTTAGTCGCAGTCACTGGTGACAAGGTCCAACTGGGCTTTCTGGAGACGAGCATGCAAGTAAGATGGTTCGGGTTTCGTGGCTTGAGATGGACACAGGTGAATGGCCTGTTGGAGAGCAACGCTCAGCATCACGGTAGCCCACACATTTTAATTATACATGCCGAGGGCAACGATTTGGGGGTAATGCCTATGAGAAAAATGCTGAAAGAGATGAAGAGTGATGTGAAGTTTTGGCTAGAACAGTTCCCAGGCTTGTTCATAGTGTGGTCCGAAATGATCAAAAGGAGATCTTGGCGGAACGCAAGGGATCCGGTTTCGGTGGTTTTGTAAGGAGTTTGGCTTTTATTACCATTAGACACCAAGAATTCGAAGGCGTAGGCGCCGATGACTTCTTTCGCCCAGATAAGGTCCATTTAACGGAGATAGGATTAGAGCTGTTTATCCTGGAGCTTAAGGATGGGGCTAGCCGGGCCTTGGCTTTATTATGAGAGCAAGAGGGGGGATCACAGCCTCAGGAGGTATCCATCGCCTGCTCTGTGGCGGGAGGTGAGGCACCCGGCCCACGGGCTTAAGTGGGCGTTGCACTGCCTTATGGGCGTGCTTAGGAAAGCACTGGGAGGCTCTGGGCGCGGGCCCAGGGCCTGAGGTTACTCACCGGGCCGGGCTCCTCCTCCGGGATGTTATTTGAGCTGTGATTTAACAATGTTAATTATGTTAATTGGTTATTGGTTTATGGTTGCTTTAATAAAGCTGTGGCCCATAATTTTCCCAAGATATACTGTTTCAGTATGTTTATTTATTCTAAAGCCCATTGGATCTTGCCAGGGTCAAGAGATGTAGTATAAGACATGTAAATTGTTGATAGTTGTATTGAAGGTAGGACTGGTCCATATATAGCATAGAAAGCGCCTGGTATAGTTTGGGGAGACACACGAACCATCAGAAGTACTTGGATGAGGTTGATCCGTGCGGTAGGGGTAGACGGAGTTTCAGTAACAGGGATATAGAGCGAGTGGGAGGGAGGCTGGGAATGACAGTGAGGAGATAATTACAGACTGGAGTTGGATAAATGGAACTGTATTGTTAATTGCAGCAATTCCGGCTCAATATATCTGTGTCGCACACATATACACACTGACTGACTGACTGATACAGCGCAGAGTGTAATTGTCTGGATCTGTTTGGGGGGAATCAAAATGTGTGGAGTGGTAAAGAAATGTATCTGCAAACACTGCACTCAGGCACATATATAGCACACACTAAATGCACAGAGCTTAATAGCTTTACACACACACATACAGCTTAATAACCATACACACACCTTCACAGCACACACATACAGCTTAATAACCATACACACACCTTAACAGCACACACAGAGAGCACATCTTTGTAACGACACACAGAGCAGGATAATAATATGCACACACAAGTCTACACAATCACACTGTGTATATACACATACTCAGCACTGTGAGTGTATATATACAGTATGTACACAACACATGAACTGTGTCTGTGCATATACAGTATGTGTACAATGCATACACTGTGTGTAAATATACAGTATGTGTACTGCTCATACTGCATGTTTGTATATACAGCACTGTGTGTGTGTATACAGTATGTGTACAATGTATATAAAGCACTGTGTGTATATACAGTATGTGTACAATGTATATAAAGCACTGAGTGTGTATATATTGTATGTGTACAATGTATATAAAGCACTGTGTATGTGTGTATACAGTATGTGTACAATGTGTACAAAGCACTGTGTATGTGTGTATATACAGTATGTGTACAATGTATATAAAGCACTGTGTGTGTATATACTGTATGTGTACAATGTATATAAAGCACTCTGTGTGTATATACAGTATGTGTACAATGTATATAAAGCACTGTGTGTGTATATACTGTATGTGTACAATGTATACAAAGGACTGTGTATGTGTGTATATACAGTATGTGTACAATGTATATAAAGCACTGTGTATGTATATACTGTATGTGTACAATGTATATAAAGCACTCTGTGTGTATATACAGTATGTGTACAATGTATATAAAGCACTGTGTGTGTATATACTATATGTGTACAATGTATATAAAGCACTGTGTGTGTATATACTGTATGTGTACAATGTATATAAGGCACTCTGTGTATATATACAGTATGTGTACAATGTATATAAAGCACTGTGTGTGTATATACTGTATGTGTACAATGTATATAAAGCACTCTGTGTGTATATACAGTATGTGTACAATGTATATAAAGCACTGAGTGTGTATATACAGTATGTGTACAATGTATATAAAGCACTCTGTGTGTATATACAGTATGTGTACAATGTATATAAAGCACTGTGTATGTGTGTATATACAGTATGTGTACAATGTATATAAAGCACTGTGTGTGTGTATACTGTATGTGTACAATGTATATAAAGCACTGTGTGTATATATACAGTATGTGTACAATGTATATAAAGCACTCTGTGTGTGTACATACTGTATGTGTACAATGTATATAAAGCACTGAGTGTGTATATACAGTATGTGTATAATGTATATAAAGCACTGTATGTGTATATATACAGTATGTGTACAATGTATATAAAGCACTGTGTGTGTATATACAGTATGTGTACAATGTATATAAAGCACTGTGTGTGTATATACAGTATGTGTACAATGTATATAAAGCACTCTGTGTGTATATACAGTATGTGTACAATGTATATAAAACACTCTGTGTGTGTATACAGTATGTGTACAATGTATATAAAACACTCTGTGTGTATATACAGTATGTGTACAATGTATATAAAGCACTGAGTGTGTACATATTGTATGTGTACAATGTATATAAAGCACTCTGTGTATATATACAGTATGTGTACAATGTATATAAAGCACTGTGTGTGTGTGTATATATACAGTATGTGTACAATGTATATAAAGCACTGTGTGTATATATACAGTATGTGTACAATGTATATAAAGCACTGTGTGTGTATATACTGTATGTGTACAATGTATATAAAGCACTGTGTGTGTATATACTGTATGTGTACAATATATAAAAAACACTGTGTATATATACAGTATGTGTACAATGTATATAAAGCACTCTGTGTGTGTATATAAAGTATGTGTACAATGTATATAAAGCACTGAGTGTGTATATATTGTATGTGTACAATGTATATAAAGCACTGTGTGTATATACAGTATGTGTGCAATGTATATAAAGCACTCTATATATATACAGTATGTGTACAATGTATATAAAGCACTGTGTGTGTATATACAGTATGTGTACAATGTATATAAAGCACTGTGTGTATATACAGTATGTGCACAATGTATATAAAGCACTCTGTGTATATATACAGTATGTGTACAATGTATATAAAGCACTCTGTGTGTATATACAGTATGTGTACAATGTATATAAAGCACTCTGTGTGTATATACAGTATGTGTACAATGTATATAAAGCACTCTATATATATACAGTATGTGTACAATGTATATAAAGCACTGTGTGTGTATATACAGTATGTGTACAATGTATATAAAGCACTGTGTGTGTATATATACAGTATGTGTACAATGTATATAAAGCACTCTGTGTGTATATACAGTATGTGTACAATGTATATAAAGCACTCTGTGTATATATACAGTATGTGTACAATGTATATAAAACACTCTGTGTGTATATACAGTATGTGTACAATGTATACAAAGCACTGAGTGTGTACATATTGTATGTGTACAATGTATATAAAGCACTGTGTGTATATATACAGTATGTGTACAATGTATATAAAGCACTCTGTGTATATATACAGTATGTGTACAATGTATATAAAGCACTCTGTGTGTATATACAGTATGTGTACAATGTATATAAAGCACTCTGTGTATATATACAGTATGTGTACAATGTATATAAAGCACTCTGTGTATATATACAGTATGTGTACAATGTATATAAAGCACTCTGTGTGTATATACAGTATGTGTACAATGTATATAAAGCACTGTGTGTATATATACAGTATGTGTACAATGTATATAAAGCACTCTGTGTGTACATATTGTATGTGTACAATGTATATAAAGCACTGTGTGTGTATATACTGTATGTGTACAATGTATATAAAGCACTGAGTGTGTATATATTGTATGTGTACAATGTAAATAAAGCACTGTGTATGTGTGTATATACAGTATGTGTGCAATGTATATAAAGCACTCTGTGTATATATACAGTATGTGTACAATGTATATAAAGCACTCTGTGTGTATATACAGTATGTGTACAATGTATACAAAGCACTGTGTATGTGTGTATATACAGTATGTGTACAATGTATATAAAGCACTCTGTGTGTGTGTATATAATGTATGTGTACAATGTATATAAAGCACTCTATGTATATACAGTATGTGTACAATGTATATAAAGCACTCTGTGTGTATATACAGTATGTGTACAATGTATATAAAGCACTCTGTGTGTATATACAGTATGTGTACAATGTATACAAAGCACTGTGTATGTGTGTATATACAGTATGTGTACAATGTATATAAAGCACTCTATGTATATACAGTATGTGTACAATGTATATAAAGCACTCTGTGTGTATATACAGTATGTGTACAATGTATATAAAGCACTCTGTGTATATATACAGTATGTGTACAATGTATATAAAGCACTCTGTGTGTGTGTATATAATGTATGTGTACAATGTATATAAAGCACTCTATGTATATACAGTATGTGTACAATGTATATAAAGCACTCTGTGTGTATATACTCTATGTGTACAATGTATATAAAGCACTGTGTGTGTATATACAGTATGTGTACAATGTATATAAAGCACTGTGTGTGTACATATTGTATGTGTACAATGTATATAAAGCACTGAGTGTGTACATATTGTATGTGTACAATGTATATAAAGCACTGAGTGTGTACATATTGTATGTGTACAATGTATATAAAACACTGTGTGTGTGTGTATATATACAGTATGTGTACAACGTATATAAAGCACTGTGTGTGTGTGTATATATACAGTATGTGTACAATGTATATAAAGCACTGTGTGTATATATACAGTATGTGTACAATGTATACAAAGCACTCTGTGTATATATACAGTATGTGTACAATGTATACAAAGCACTGTGTATGTGTGTATATATACAGTATGTGTACAATGTATATAAAGCACTCTGTGTATATATACAGTATGTGTACAATGTATATAAAGCACTGTGTGTGTATATATTGTATGTGTACAATGTATATAAAGCACTCTGTGTGTATATACTGTATGTGTACAATGTATATAAAGCACTGAGTGTGTGTGTGTATATATACAGTATGTGTACAATGTATATAAAGCACTCTGTGTGTGTGTATATATACTATATGTGTACAATGTATATAAAGCACTGTGTGTGTATATACTGTATGTGTACAATGTATATAAAGCACTCTGTGTGTATATATTGTATGTGTACAATGTATATAAAGCACTGTGTGTGTATATACAGTATGTGTACAATGTATATAAAGCACTGTGTGTATATACAGTATGTGTACAATGTATATAAAGCACTGTGTGTGTATATATACAGTATGTGTACAATGTATATAAAGCACTCTGTGTATATATACAGTATGTGTACAATGTATATAAAGCACTCTGTGTATATATACAGTATGTGTACAATGTATATAAAACACTCTGTGTGTATATACAGTATGTGTACAATGTATATAAAGCACTGAGTGTGTACATATTGTATGTGTACAATGTATATAAAGCACTGTGTGTATATATACAGTATGTGTACAATGTATATAAAGCACTCTGTGTATATATACAGTATGTGTACAATGTATATAAAGCACTGTGTGTGTATATACTGTATGTGTACAATATATAAAAAACACTGTGTATATATACAGTATGTGTACAATGTAAATAAAGCACTGTGTATGTGTGTATATACAGTATGTGTGCAATGTATATAAAGCACTCTGTGTATATATACTGTATGTGTACAATGTATATAAAGCACTCTGTGTGTGTGTATATAATGTATGTGTACAATGTATATAAAGCACTCTATGTATATACAGTATGTGTACAATGTATATAAAGCACTCTGTGTGTATATACAGTATGTGTACAATGTATACAAAGCACTGTGTATGTGTGTATATACAGTATGTGTACAATGTATACAAAGCACTGTGTATGTGTGTATATACAGTATGTGTACAATGTATATAAAGCACTCTATATATATACAGTATGTGTACAATGTATATAAAGCACTGTGTGTGTATATACTCTATGTGTACAATGTATATAAAGCACTGTGTGTGTACATATTGTATGTGTACAATGTATATAAAGCACTGAGTGTGTACATATTGTATGTGTACAATGTATATAAAACACTGTGTGTGTGTGTGTATATATACAGTATGTGTACAACGTATATAAAGCACTGTGTGTGTGTGTATATATACAGTATGTGTACAATGTATACAAAGCACTGTGTATGTGTGTATATACAGTATGTGTACAATGTATATAAAGCACTCTGTGTGTGTATATACTCTATGTGTACAATGTATATAAAGCACTGAGTGTGTATATATTGTATGTGTACAATGTATATAAAGCACTCTGTGTGTGTGTGTATATATACAGTATGTGTACAATGTATATAAAGCACTCTGTGTGTGTGTATATACAGTATGTGTACAATGTATATAAAGCACTCTGTGTGTATATACTATATGTGTACAATGTATATAAAGCACTCTGTGTGTATATACTGTATGTGTACAATGTATATAAAGCACTGTGTGTATATATTGTATGTGTACAATGTATATAAAGCACTGTGTGTATATACTGTATGTGTACAATGTATATAAAGCACTGTGTGTGTATATATACAGTATGTGTACAATGTATATAAAGCACTGTGTGTGTATATACTGTATGTGTAAAATGTATATAAAGCACTGTGTGTGTATATACTGTATGTGTACAATGTATATAAAGCACTGTGTGTATATATACTGTATGTGTACAATGTATATAAAGCACTCTATATATATATACAGTATGTGTACAATGTATATAAAGCACTGTGTGTGTATATACTCTATGTGTACAATGTATATAAAGCACTGTGTGTGTATATACTCTATGTGTACAATGTATATAAAGCACTGGGTGTATATATACTGTATGTGTAAAATGTATATAAAGCACTGTGTGTGTATATACTGTATGTGTACAATGTATATAAAGCACTCTATATATATACAGTATGTGTACAATGTATATAAAGCACTGTGTGTATATACTCTATGTGTACAATGTATATAAAGCACTGTGTGTGTATATACTGTATGTGTAAAATGTATATAAAGCACTGTGTGTGTATATACAGTATGTGTACAATGTATATAAAGCACTGTGTATATATACAGTATGTGTACAATGTATATAAAGCACTCTGTATATACAGTATGTGTAAAATGTATATAAAGCACTGTGTGTGTATATACAGTATGTGTACAATGTATATAAAGCACTCTGTGTATATATACAGTATGTGTACAATGTATATAAAGCACCGTGTGTGTATATACAGTATGTGTACAATGTATATAAAGCACTCTGTGTATATATACTGTATGTGTACAATGTATATAAAGCACTGTGTGTATATATACAGTATGTGTACAATGTATATAAAGCACTCTGTGTATATATACTGTATGTGTACAATGTATATAAAGCACTGTGTGTATATATACTGTATGTGTACAATGTATATAAAGCACTCTGTGTATATATACAGTATGTGTACAATGTATATAAAGCACTCTGTGTATATATACTGTATGTGTACAATGTATATAAAGCACTGTGTGTATATATACTGTATGTGTACAATGTATATAAAGCACTCTGTGTATATATACAGTATGTGTACAATGTATATAAAGCACTCTGTGTATATATACAGTATGTGTACAATGTATATAAAGCACTGTGTGTGTATATACTGTATGTGTACAATGTATATAAAGCACTCTGTGTGTATATACTGTATGTGTACAATGTATATAAAGCACTCTGTGTATATATACTGTATGTGTACAATGTATATAAAGCACTCTGTGTGTATATACAGTATGTGTACAATGTATATAAAGCACTCTGTGTATATATACTGTATGTGTACAATGTATATAAAGCCCTCTATATATATACAGTATGTGTACAATGTATATAAAGCACTGTGTGTGTATATACTCTATGTGTACAATGTATATAAAGCACTGTGTGTATATACTCTATGTGTACAATGTATATAAAGCACTGTGTGTGTATATACTCTATGTGTAAAATGTATATAAAGCACTGTGTGTGTATATACTCTATGTGTACAATGTATATAAAGCACTGTGTGTATATACTCTATGTGTACAATGTATATAAAGCACTGTGTGTGTATATACTCTATGTGTAAAATGTATATAAAGCACTGTGTGTGTATATAAACAGTATGTGTACAATATATACACAGTGCTGTATAAAGTCAGGGTGTGTATACATTATCAGAACAATGTAAATACGTAACTGTGTGCAGTCAGTGTGTGTGTGTTTATCCAGGACTGTGTGTGTTTGTACATCATGTGTACAATACAGACACACTGCAATATATAATCAGTGTGTGTGTAAATGTAGTGCTATATCTGTATGCTATTTGTGTACAATGCATAAACTGTGCTGTGTGCATGATTAAGTGTGTGTGTGTATCTAATGCTGTGTGTGTATTTGTATAATGGATACACAGCACTGTGTGCAGTCAGTGTGTGTGCTATGAAGCAGGCTCTGTTTGCCTGGCTGGCGGGGGGCCTCTCTGCCTCTGGAAGGTTAGCCTGGACCCCGCTGGGTTCTTTCGGGCGGCGGGGGGCGCTTGGCAAGGACAGGCAGTAATTGGCTGTGAAGCAGGAACAACACGTCCCTAATCCTTCTCTTCTAAAGAGCTCTCAGCGGCAGACAATGTTCTGGCTTCAAAACCCAGACCAGCTGTGCAGAGAGAGACGTGGTCACCAGGAGTGGGGGGCTGTGAGAGATACGTGGTCCCAATGACTGGGGCAGGGAAATAGACAGGGTCCACAGGACTGGGCCAGTGAGATATACATGATGGGCAGGACTGGGGGGCTGTGAGAGAGATAGGGTACACAGGACTGGAGGCAGTGAGATATACATGATATCCAGGACTGGGGGGGTGTGAGAGATACGTGGTCCCAATGACTAGTGGGCTGTGAGATATACATGATATCCAGGACTGGGGGGCTGTGAGAGATACGTGGTCCCAATGACTAGTGGGCAGTGAGATATACATGATATCCAGGAGTGGGGGTCTGTGAGAGATATGTGGTCCCAATGGCTGGGGCAGTGAAAGAGACAGGGTCCACAGGATTGGGCCAGTGATATATACATGATGGGCAGGACTGGGGGGCTGTGAGAGAGAAAGGGTACACAGGACTGGGGGCAGTGAGATATACATGATATCCAGGACTGGGGGGGTGTGAGAGATACGTGGTCCCAATGACTAGTGGGCAGTGAGATATACATGATATCCAGGAGTGGGGGGCTGTGAGAGATATGTGGTCCCAATGGCTGGGGCAGTGAAAGAGACAGGGTCCACAGGATTGGGCCAGTGATATATACATGATGGGCAGGACTGGGGGGCTGTGAGAGAGAAAGGGTACACAGGACTGGGGGCAGTGAGATATACATGATATCCAGGACTGGGGGGGGGGGGGGGGGTGAGAGATACGTGGTCCCAGTGACTAGTGGGCAGTGAGATATACATGATATCCAGGAGTGGGGGGCTGTGAGAGATATGTGGTCCCAATGGCTGGGGCAGTGAAAGAGACAGGGTCTACAGGATTGAGCCAGTGAGATATACATGATGGGCAGGACTGGGGGGCTGTGAGAGAGAAAGGGTACACAGGACTGGGGGCAGTGAGATATACATGATATCCAGGACTGGGGGGCTGTGAGTGATACGTGGTCCCAATGACTAGTGAGCAGTGAGATATACATGATATCCAGGACTGGGGGGCTGTGAGAGAGATAGGGTACACAGGACTGGGGGCAGTGAGATATACATGATATCCAGGACTGGGGGGCTGTGAGAGATACGTGGTCCCAATGACTAGTGGGCTGTGAGATATACATGATATCCAGGACTAGTGGGCTGTGGGAGAAACATGGTCTATATCCAGGAGTGGGGGGCTGTGAGAGATATGTGGTCCCAATGGCTGGGGCAGTGAAAGAGACAGGGTCTACAGGATTGGGCCAGTGAGATTTACATGATGGGCAGGACTGGGGGGCTGTGAGAGAGAAAGGGTACACAGGACTGGGGGCAGTGAGATATACATGATATCCAGGACTGGGGGGCTGTGAGAGATACGTGGTCCCAATGACTAGTGGGCTGTGAGATATACATGATATCCAGGACTGGGGGGCTGTGAGAGAGATAGGGTACACAGGACTGGGGGCAGTGAGATATACATGATATCCAGGACTGGGGGGCTGTGAGAGATACGTGGTCCCAATGACTAGTGGGCTGTGAGATATACATGATATCCAGGACTAGTGGGCTGTGGGAGAAACATGGTCTATAGCAATGGGGGCAGTGAGATATACATGGTCCCCAGGACTGGGGGGCTGTGAGAGAGTCATGGTCTATAGGAATGGGGGCAGTGAGATATACATGGTCCCCAGGACTGGGGGGCTGTGAGAGAGTCATGGTCTATAGGAATGGGGGCAGTGAGATATACATGGTCCCCAGGACTGGGGCTGTAAGAGAGAGACATAGCCTACATAACAGGGATGCTGTAAGAGAGGCATTTGTTTAACAGGAGTGGGGGCTGCGTGAGAGACATAGTTGCCTTGGTAAGAGGGGCTGTTAGAGAGATGTAGTCTGTATAATGGTGGGTGAAGAGGGCAGTGAAAGAATGTAGCATGGGGGACATGAGTCCTGTGAGAGATGTTCATCCCATATTTGAGAGGAGGGAGTGGCTGAAAGAGATGGTGTCCCAAAAATTGTATGTGAGAAGGGATTAAATAATTAAAAGTGGTAGCCTAATGTTTCAGTATAACTATATGGGGGAAAATGTGGACCCATAAAGGTGAGGGAAAGGAATAGAATAAGATAAAAATATGGCTCCTAGAGGCATAGTGGTCAATGTAAAACAAACAGAGGTAGAAACCTGCAATGAGTGTGTGGGACAGTATAATTGGGCTAATCACATGAAGAATAAATGTTGGGATTGTGAAGGAGGGATAGAGTGGATGAGGATACTAAAGCAAGAAGAAAGTCATAAAAAGTACTGGAGATAGGCAAATGAAGAGTGGCAATGATGGGGGTGAAAGTAAAACAAACGATAACAACAAGAAAGAGGAGGATGACACCAAGAGGAGTGGGGGGGATGGAGTAAGAGGAAGGAGCGACAGTGAAAGTAAGGGACTTGACCGTGAGAGGGGAAGTGTTACCGTGAGTTTTAAATGGAGAAGGAGTTGATAGCAAGAGGGGTGATAGCAAGACTGATAGAGTGGCAAGAAAGGGGTTTATTATGAAACAGAGAGGGGATGACAGAGTAATGGAAAAGCTATGACAGTAAGAGAGCTTTATCGGACACCAAAGAGAGGTTGTCAGAAACAGAAAATGGGGTATCTGTGAGAAAATGAGCTGACAAGATCTACTGTGAGAGAAATATGTCTTGCAATTTCCACCCATCCAAGCCGTCGCTCTGCAGACCATTACTCTGATCATTTCACTTTCCTCTTCAACCAGCTCTCTCTGTCATGATATCCACACATATTTTTAAATCTAGTAAACAATATTCCTGTATTAACATATCCAAATCATTAAACCTGCAGCACAGAATTAACCAATTATTTGCAGTTACCATGAAAGTATGAAAGCCCACAACTTAAAATAGCTATCGATAGCACATTGTTGCACCAGATCACATACTATATGCAACTTATTTATTTGTCTGGGTTTATCCCACAGCCCAAGCACAGACCACAATGCTCTAAGTTAGGTCTGACTAGTGCTCTATGAGTATGACTCTTCATTTTATCATACTATATATTCCTTCTGCATTTCTTGCCTACCTTTTTGGAAATAATGACTCCTTGTGGGAACTGTCCACGTCCTGTCCTGGCATATGTGTAGGCCAGTCGGTATCCAAAACAATTTTAAAAGATGAGTCAGTGACTGGACTGTACTTATCTAAGGGTTTGTTCATTTATTACTGTGTCTGTGTGAATATCAGTAGATCTATCATTCTGACTATGAGTGTATCTGCGGGTCTGTCTATACATCAGTGGAATTGTCTGCTTGTGTATATTACAGAGGGATTATATCACTGGGTCTTTGTCATATTGGCTGGTTCTGGCATTGGTGCGTTCTGTCTAACAGTGGGTTCTGTCTGTCTTTTGGTTGCCATAGCCTATCAGTGGCTCTGTCTGTTAGTGGGTTCTATCTAACAGTGGGTTCTGTCTGTCTTTTGGTTGCCATAATCTATCAGTGGTTCAGTCTGTTGGTGGGTTCTATCTAACAGTGGGTTCTGTCTGTCTTTTGGTTGCCATAATCTATCAGTGGCTCAGTCTGTTGGTGGGTTCTCTCTAACAGTGGGTTCTATCTGTCTTTTGGTTGCCATAGCCTATCAGTGGCTCTGTCTGTTGGTGGGTTCTATCTAACAGTGGGTTCTGTCTGTCTTTTGGTTGCCATAGCCTATCAGTGGTTCAGTCTGTTGGTGGGTTCTAACAGTGGGTTTTGTCTGTCTTTTGGTTGCTATAATCTATCAGTGGCTCAGTCTGTTGGTGGGTTCTATCTAACCGTGGGTTTTGTCTGTCTTTTGGTTGCCATAATCTATCAGTGGCTCAGTCTGTTGGTGGGTTCTCTCTAACAGTGGGTTCTATCTGTCTTTTGGTTGCCATAGCCTATCAGTGGCTCTGACTGTTGGTTTGTTCTATCTAACAGTGGGTTCTGTCTGTCTTTTGGTTGCCATAGCCTATCAGTGGTTCAGTCTGTTGGTGGGTTCTAACAGTGGGTTTTGTCTGTCTTTTGGTTGCTATAATCTATCAGTGGCTCAGTCTGTTGGTGGGTTCTATCTAACAGTGGGTTTTGTCTGTCTTTTGGTTGCCATAATCTATCAGTGGCTCAGTCTGTTGGTGGGTTTTATCTAACAGTGGGTTCTTGTCTTTTTGTTGCCATAGCCTATCAGTGGCTCTGTCTGTTGGTGGGTTCTATCTAACAGTGGGTTCTGTCTGTCTTTTGGTTGCCATAGCCTATCAGTGGCTCTGTCTGTTGGTGGGTTCTCTCTAACAGTGGGTTCTATCTGTCTTTTGGTTGCCATAGCCTATCAGTGGCTCTGACTGTTGGTTTGTTCTATCTAACAGTGGGTTCTGTCTGTCTTTTGGTTGCCATAATCTATCAGTGGTTCAGTCTGTTGGTGGGTTCTATCTAACCGTGGGTTTTGTCTGTCTTTTGGTTGCCATAATCTATCAGTGGCTCAGTCTGTTGGTGGGTTCTCTCTAACAGTGGGTTCTATCTGTCTTTTGGTTGCCATAGCCTATCAGTGGCTCTGACTGTTGGTTTGTTCTATCTAACAGTGGGTTCTGTCTGTCTTTTGGTTGCCATAGCCTATCAGTGGTTCAGTCTGTTGGTGGGTTCTAACAGTGGGTTTTGTCTGTCTTTTGGTTGCTATAATCTATCAGTGGCTCAGTCTGTTGGTGGGTTCTATCTAACAGTGGGTTTTGTCTGTCTTTTGGTTGCCATAATCTATCAGTGGCTCAGTCTGTTGGTGGGTTTTATCTAACAGTGGGTTCTTGTCTTTTTGTTGCCATAGCCTATCAGTGGCTCTGTCTGTTGGTGGGTTCTATCTAACAGTGGGTTCTGTCTGTCTTTTGGTTGCCATAGCCTATCAGTGGCTCTGTCTGTTGGTGTTTTCTCTCTAACAGTGGGTTCTGTCTGTCTTTTGGTTGCCATAGCCTATCAGTGGCTCTGTCTGTTAGTGGGTTCTATCTAACAGTGGGTTCTGTCTGTCTTTTGGTTGCCATAATCTATCAGTGGTTCAGTCTGTTGGTGGGTTCTATCTAACAGTGGGTTCTGTCTGTCTTTTGGTTGCCATAATCTATCAGTGGCTCAGTCTGTTGGTGGGTTCTCTCTAACAGTGGGTTCTATCTGTCTTTTGGTTGCCATAGCCTATCAGTGGCTCTGTCTGTTGGTGGGTTCTATCTAACAGTGGGTTCTGTCTGTCTTTTGGTTGCCATAGCCTATCAGTGGTTCAGTCTGTTGGTGGGTTCTAACAGTGGGTTTTGTCTGTCTTTTGGTTGCTATAATCTATCAGTGGCTCAGTCTGTTGGTGGGTTCTATCTAACCGTGGGTTTTGTCTGTCTTTTGGTTGCCATAATCTATCAGTGGCTCAGTCTGTTGGTGGGTTCTCTCTAACAGTGGGTTCTATCTGTCTTTTGGTTGCCATAGCCTATCAGTGGCTCTGACTGTTGGTTTGTTCTATCTAACAGTGGGTTCTGTCTGTCTTTTGGTTGCCATAGCCTATCAGTGGTTCAGTCTGTTGGTGGGTTCTAACAGTGGGTTTTGTCTGTCTTTTGGTTGCTATAATCTATCAGTGGCTCAGTCTGTTGGTGGGTTCTATCTAACAGTGGGTTTTGTCTGTCTTTTGGTTGCCATAATCTATCAGTGGCTCAGTCTGTTGGTGGGTTTTATCTAACAGTGGGTTCTTGTCTTTTTGTTGCCATAGCCTATCAGTGGCTCTGTCTGTTGGTGGGTTCTATCTAACAGTGGGTTCTGTCTGTCTTTTGGTTGCCATAGCCTATCAGTGGTTCAGTCTGTTGGTGGGTTCTAACAGTGGGTTTTGTCTGTCTTTTGGTTGCCATAATCTATCAGTGGCTCATTCTGTTGGTGGGTTTTATCTAACAGTGGGTTCTTGTCTTTTTGTTGCCATAGCCTATCAGTGGCTCTGTCTGTTGGTGGGTTTTATCTAACAGTGGGTTCTATCTGTCTTTTGATTGCCATAGCCTATCAGTGGCTCAGTCTGTTGGTGGGCTCTATCTAACAGTGGGTTATTGTCTTTTTGTTGCCAGTGTCTATCAGTGGCTCAGTCTGTTGGTGCGTTCTATCTAACAGTGTATTCTTGTCTTTTGGTTGCCATAGCCTATCAGTAGCACTGCCTGTTTGTGGGTTCTATCTAACAGTGGGTTCTGTCTGTCTTTTGGTTGCCATAGCCTATCAGTGGCTCTGTCTGTTGGTGTTTTCTCTCTAACAATGGGTTCTGTCTGTCTTTTGGTTGCCATAGCTTGTCAGTGGGTCTGTCTGTTAGTGGGTTCTATCTAACAGTGGGTTCTGTCTGTTTTTTGGTTGCCATAGACTATCAGTGGCTCAGTCTGTTGGTGGGTTCTATCTAACAGAGGGTTCTTGTCTTTTGGTTGCCATAGCCTATCAGTGGCTCTGTCTGTTGGTGCGTTCTGTCTAACAGTGGGTTCTGTCTGTCTTTTGGTTGCCATAGCCTATCAGTGGCTCAGTCTGTTGGTGGGTTCTATCTAACAGTGGGTTCTATCTGTCTTTTTGTTGCCATAGCCTATCAGTGGCTCAGTCTGTTGGTGCGTTCTATCTGACTGTCCATTGGTAGGTCATGTCTATCAGTGTGTTCTGTCTGTGTACTTTATTAGTGGATTTTATCGGTGGGTTCCACCTGTGTATCAGTATGTTTTTTTATAGTGGTGGGTTCTAATTCTCTTTTGGTATATTTTAATATCAGTGGGTCTGTATATGTAACACTGGGTTCTGTCCATATATCAGCCGGTCTGTGTATTATTGGGCCTGTCTGCAAATCAGTTTATCGGCGCATTTGTTCAGTGGGTAAAGAGTATCAGGTGCATTCCAGATCAGCCTCTAGAAATGGCAGCATTTTGTTAACTCTTTACTATCTGAGCGTCAGCAGATATGCCTTACGGGTACACAGGGATATGGCTTTTGCTCATAATACACAGCCCTATGTGACTTACACTATACTAGAGGCACTAAGCAGTTAAACAGAATTCCTTTTCCAGCTCTACAAAAAATATCATTTAGGTTTGATTATTGCCTCCCCCGCGAGGCGATAGGAGGGGAGCGCCACTAAATCCGTTATCCACACCACAGAGCAACAACAGCTGCCAATCGAGAGAGCCACTGAGTGCAGAGTTAGAAAGAAATATCCGGCCTGGCACGCTGGGCATCAATCTTAATGACGGGAAAACACTCCAGTGATGAAATTAGATACTATGCGTTATAACTGGGCTCGTGGCCGAGTGACTAGGAGAGTTATATACACTAAAAGTGGAGAACCATTGTTATCTGACACAGGGTACAGAGGCAGGATTAATGGAGGGCAAAGTGACCTAATGGCTCTGGCAGTTTATATGGAGAGTAAAATTACCTAATGACAGTGACAGGTTAAATGAAGAGCAAAGTGACAGAAAAACATGGACATTTTAAATGGGACCTAATCATAGGGACAGGTTAAAGTAAAATGTAATGGGTTAAAGAGACAATCCTATTTAAGTACAAAGTGACCTTATGAGATATTTAATGGGTCAAATAGTCAATATTGAGACATAGTGACTAATGACATTGATACATTTAAAGAGGAATACTGAGACCCAATTAAAGTGACCAGTTGAATATCACATATATAGTTGTGAGCATACGAGCTTGCTTAAGCCGTTGCTCACGCTTGCGAGGGCCGCAGTTGCTGGCATGGAGCGCCTTCGGCGCTCCATGCCAGCAACTGAGGCCCTCCTGGTCACCAACTGCATACTCAATCACTGTATTTACCTGAGCCCGCGGCCCCTCGCGTCGCGCTAATAAAAAACCGGAAGTGGGTGTACCAGAACTCACTGCACAAAACTTCAAGTCCCAGAATGCTCAGCAGCACAAGCAGTAGCCACTCAGCACATTAGGGGGCGAGTCTAATATATAATATAGCTGTCTCTCACTCTGCAAAAACAAATGGAAAGATAGAACTGTTTTTTTAAAGTTTATGTGTCACATTTAATGTATATATATTTAAATATTGTGGTAGGGAGAATTATCTCTGAGGACCTGGACTTTTATGTGAAATCAATATACTCTAGATGGCTTCTTATTTACATTATACAACATATACATATATATATATATATATATATATATATATATATATATATATATATATATATAAAATGTGTATATATATGTGTGTATGTATATATATATATATATATATATATATATATATACATATATATATATATATATATATGTATATATATATATATATACACACATATATATATATATACACACATATATATATATATATACACACATATATATATATATACACACATATATATATATATATATACACACACATATATATATATATATACACACATATATATACACATTATATATATATATATATATATACACATTATATATATATATATATATATATATATACATGTGAAATCAATATACTCTAGATGGCTTCTTATTTACATTATACAACATATATATATATATATATATATATATATATATATATATATATATATATATATATATACACACACACACACTATATACATATATATATATATATATACACATTATATACATATATATATACACATTATATTTATATAATATATTTATTTATATATACACACATTATATTATATATATTTACACATTATATATATATATATATATATATATATATATATCACATCACATATATAGTTGTGAGCGTACGGGCCGTTGCTCACGCTTGCGGGCTCGCGTAGCGAGGGGCGCGGGCAAGGGCCTCAGTTGCTGGGATGGAGCGCCGAAGGCGCTCCATCCCAGCAACTGAGGCCCTTGCTCGCAGCGTACAGCCCGTTGCTCACGCTGAGGCCCTGCAGCCACCTCCTCCCCACAATACCCCGCCGCTGGAGAGAGGGAGCAGAACTCCATGCCCCATTACACCCATCAGACTACTTACATTAATTGGAGCATCTCAATTCACCTCTGCCATGTCTCCCCTGCCAGCACATTTTCTGAACAGCTTCGATGAATGTAAGTAGTCTGATGGGTCTGATCGGGCCAATGAAGGCCTGGCCTTGGGGGACATGAAGGCTTAGCCTGGGGGGACATGGCATCATGGGCTGGAGGCCATAAACGTCGCAACGCAAATAACACGGCACACACATTACGACACTCGCAAACAACATACGACACACGTTCACACACATTACAGCCTCGCAACACTCGGACGCAACTCGCGAACATTACAAAATTAAAAACACAATACATACACACAGCACATACATAAAAAACTTACCTACAGCAACAGGGAGCATCCAGGACCTCAAAAATGCAACTTACACCTTCGTTTCAATAAAAATAAAAGAGTTTGGACAATAAAAAATTTGATATGCGAGAGAAAAAATGGCCGCCGAACAAAACGAAAACGAGGCTACAGCACTCTCAACACGTAAAAAACACCACAACACACTCGCAAAACAACACCCGAAACTCGAAAAACACCACGAAGCACCGACGGCTAATCCGCAAACACCCATAACACAGATAACCCGCCATTTTACGCCAATGCGGAAGTACACCACTACGCTAACGGTTTCGTCTCACGCACGCACACTCTTACACTGCACGCATTCATCACGCTTACACAGCAGCTACACGCCACTAATGCTGCAGCAATATGAAAACAGATTGTCAGCTCTTCAACACAATGCTTCAAAATAGGTAAAGTATATTCATTTATTCATCTACTATATATTTTAGTATTACACACCAAACAGCATTAGCTACCTTACGATTTGATTGCCGTCATTTTTTGACGGGCAATTCGCTAGTCAAATATAATTAGTAGTGGCACAGTTTAATAGAAGGAACAAGGTTATTTGGTTTAATGGGTTAAAGGGTTGGTAACATGTAGAAGTAAAATGACACATTGACACATTTAATAAGGGCAACCTGATCTAATAACAGCGAAACATTTAATTTGGATCCATGTGACCTTATGTCAGTGAAATTTAATTAGAAATAATATGAACTAACAATAATGACAAGATAATTTGTGCTACTGGTCAATCTTACCGGAAACAAAGTTACATACTGAGAGCAATATCTTTATTTGGTTACAGACTCAAAGGCATATCTAAGTTTCCTAGATTATGAATTCATCTGATAGAGGAGAATTAGTAGTGTATGAAAACAGTTTCTTGCATGAAAGAGTCCCAGAATAAACATTAAGAAATGTACCCTCAAGTTAGCAAAATATCTTCTATTTTCTGCCAGTTGAAGGTTAGAGTAGACGCCCCTTCCCCTTAAAATCTCAGGCTAAATTAGCATAAAATTCATATCCATGGCACATATCCATGTAAGAAGGTGTTACATATTTTCAAATAGGAGTCTCTCTCTGGAGCAGATTCCACCACAATTCTCTGCAGGTCATTTCAACTCTCTCATTCACTCTGAAGTTTATTCTATCTCAGTAACTTCAGCACATTCTCACAGTCTCTGTAGCACATTTAACCCCAAACATACGCCTGCAGTGTGGGTTCAGCCTTGGTTACTACTTCTACCACGTCTGCTGAAAAACCAGTCTATGTATCAACTACTGCTTTCCTCCTCTCACTCCTACTTCCCCACTGGAAGCTTCTATGTATCAACTACTGCATGTTATTTTTTAATTTACATTGCTGATGGTGGGAGTGTCTCTCAGTCTCTCTCTGTCAGTCTCTTTCTCTCACTCACTGACTTACTGCCTTTCTCTCTCTCTGTCCCAGTCTCCTCTCACTGTCTTTCTCAGTCTCTCTCTGTCCTATATCACTCTTTCTCTCAGTCTCTCTCTATGTGTCTCCTCTGACTGTCTCTGTCTCTCTCCCTCCAGGTTAAAATCCGTACTTGAATGCTGTGTTCCTATAGGCTAGTACATTTTGATGTAAGCAGCTCTGGGGGGTGGGGGGTGCAATGTATATTTTTCTGTTAATCTGTGGCTGTTTGTTAAGAAACATTTAAAACCCAGGAAACATCTATATACCTTCATCACTGAGGGAAGGTAAATGACTTAATGACACTGAAACATTCTATGTGTTAAAATGAATTTGCATTTTTATTATATATACTGAAACCAGCAGATGTATTACTACATATATAATATGATAAATTCCAAAGGGGTCAACCAGTCTTAACGCTAAACTAGTGGTTCTCTACACAAAATTACCCAAATCTTTGCCATTTACCAAATCCAGTATAACTTATCAAATCCAAACTAATTTGTTGTTTAGTTGTTCAGTCATGTCCAACTCCCCATGACCCTGTGGACTGCAGCAATCCAGGCACATATTGTGCTTATCCATAAGGTTTTATTGCTACATATACTGGAGTGGGTTGCTAGTTCCTTCTCCAGTGGACTGCAATTTATCTGGCCTCTCTGCTATCACCTGCCCATTCTGGGTGACCCTACATGGTTTAGTTCAGTACACAGTTCCCTTCACCACCATCCAGAAGCCAAGTCAAAAACAACAGTCAGATGCCACTCCCCAAACCAATTAAATCCAACACTACTCACCAATTCCTTTTTAGCCAATACATGTCACCAAATCCAATTTAGTATAATCATATGTGACTGCCTAAAATTAAATGTTATAAAATATCACTCACCAAATTCAACTCAGCCTATTCCAATAACACTAAACTAAAAACAATTTAATTTGATGCCACTTTCAAATTATTGAATCCAATACCCTTCATCAAATCCAAATGAATGTTGTCTATTACCATTCACTAAACCATTATCAATTAAACTCAATACCACTCATCAAATTCAAATCAACAGATACTATTCTGTCATTCCAAACCAAAGCCACATATCACAGACCCTAAAATCAAGAATGGCCAAAAACACCAGTTCTAGACACGAATATGGCTACAATGTCCCTCTTAATAGAATAAAACACCCACAACAGAAGTAAATTGCAATTTTGACCCTCAGAATTTGCCACCCCAAATCAAGGAACACCAATCACTGTGATTTTCCCACTAGAGGGATTGGCCTCCCAACTGAAGTTCAGCTTGGCCTCACTTGACTTCCATTTTTAGGTAACAAACAGAAAGCAGCTCAGTGGAGGTCAGGGGCTTCTGAATATATTTACTAGCTGTCACTGTGCTCTAGTCAAGGACAGAGGGTTTACTATTTCTACTCCTGGAGGGTACTGAGAGATTAGATGCCCCGTCATTCACCAAGGAGGATTGCGTGCGCCTGATTCTATCTGACAGCCAGATTACTAGGAAGGAGTAAAAGGGACAAAACACGCCCTGGGGAGGAGAGGGGCAGAGGAACATGTGACAGGGAACATGGAAATGTAAAAATAATGCAGAGCAATGTGTAAATATTATAAGCAGTATGAGACAAGAAGACCATTATATGTGTGTAATATGTAGCGTGACATGCAGAGCATTATCTATGTGTAATATGCACTGTGGCATGCAGAGCATTATCTGTGTGTAATATGCAGGGTGGCGTGCAGAGCATTATCTGTGTGTAATATGCAGGGTGGCGTGCAGAGCATTATCTGTGTGTATATGCAGAGCGTTATCTGTGTGTAATATGTAGCGTGACATGCAGAGCATTATCAATGGAGGCACAAGCATATATAATAGTTGTCAAACTGCGAAACGTCGTCACGCCTTGCGAGGTGCGTATGACTTAGGAGCCTTGCGAAGCGAGGCGAGCTGGTAAAGCGTAGGACTTAGCCGATAGGCGCTCATCGCTGCGAGCCTCGCAAAGCGAGGCAAGCTGTTAAAATACGAGACGCGGGACGTATAAAAAAAAATACGAGACGCAGGACTTAGAAAAAAAAAGATACAAGACGCAAACATTTACGAGATTAGCGGCCGAACAAAAAAAAAAATGAAAAAACACACTAAATACACCCCAAAAAATTACAAAAACATCACAGCGTGGGGCAACAGCCAGGACGTCTGTGAGTGAGGTGGAACGCAAATTAAACTCCATTTAGATGATTTTGCCACTCAAAAATCGCCTAAGCGAGAAAAAAAATTAAAACGAGGCTACACGACCCCGGGCCGTGCAAAACACTGCCAACCGCGTAGCACTTTACACATCACAGTACGACCTACAAGATACACTATTACAAAAGCCGGAAAATGCTCACGAGCCGCGTACCACATTAATAACATTACGACTATACAATGCCGCTTTACACAATAAACCAACGGCTTTAGCGTTAGGTTGAAAAAAGGAGAGAGAGTCAGACAGATACTGTGAGATATAAAACAAATGTGAGGTGGAGGGATAGAGTTTGGGAAAAAGAGAGAAGGGAGGGTGGCATGGAAAGAGAGACGGAAGGCAAGAAACTGGAGGTGGAGAGAAAAGAGTGTGTGTGAGACGTATAATAGGGGGTAAGAGGGAATAAGGATTAACACAATTTAAAAATGGAGTGAAACGGAGAGGAAGAAAGAGAAATAGAGTTAAATGGATAGAAAGATCAACATAGGGAGAAAGCCAAAAAGAGTGAGAGAGGGCAGGATGCAGAGAGATATCACGGCTCATCTGTCTGTGTATTACTGTGTGATCCCAGCTCAGTGGGAAAGGACAAGAGG